>JANHGB010049144.1:0-11033 GCA_026283785.1 Coracopsis vasa
GGCCTCCCTGCGGTCCGTGTGTGTGTGCGTGTGGGGAGCGGAGGGGAGGCGGGACCGCGCTGAGCAGGGAGCGGGTCCGCGTCCCCCCCGCACGGCGATGCGCTGCGGGAGAGGCGCAGCGGCTGCAATAGCAGCGCTGGGAACAAGCAGCGCTGGTCCCTCTGCTCCTGCGAGCGCTGGGAACAAGCAGCGCTGGTCCCTCTGCTCCTGCGAGCGCTGGGTGGCCGCGTCTTCCAATGCAGGCACCGAAAGCGCTGCTCGACAGCAAGTCAGCTCGGTTATGGCCTGACACAGGTCTGCGGCACAACGTGAGATTCACCCTCCGAGCTCTGCACCTGCATATCTGTATGTAAATAGTATAATAAACATTATAGCAACGCTGCCTGCAAAAACGATGTTGGCATTAACATACGGCAAAGAGCACTCCGCTGCCTCCTGGCACCTCAAGCAGCCAACTGCAGAGCGCCGAGGAACAAGATCAGTATCTAGTGACCACCCCTTCCCAAGGTACCCTGGCCTCGGGTCTAATAACGCCAGATACTCCCAAGCCATACTCAAAAGAAAAGCCCTGTGCCACCGGTTTATTAGATGTTGGCAAGAGTTAAGCAAAACACAGTCTAGTTTGTCAAGAATAACAGGTTAGATGACCACATCAGAATAATGAAATTGAAACATAAGCACAGACTCTTATTGATTTCAGAATGGGCAACCATGAACCAAAGAAAAGCACGATCTGTCGTGCTCAGTGAGGAGCCAGCATGTAAACTAAATGATAGGAGAGGCTGAATCACACTCCTCCACTGTGCTGTACCATACACTAGTTGTCTTCATACAAGCAAAAAGCCTACACAATTTTTCCATTAAAGAAATCCCAAACAATTACCAAAATCTTCATATCTAAGGGAGGCGGTGCAGAGTTCATCCCAGTGTGTCCAGCAGCAGAAATGAACACTAGTAACAGATATATCCCGCATTCCCACTGGTGGACAGCACAGCCCAGCCAGTGCTTTGGCTCCATCACAGCAACCCTCGGGCAGTGCTTTCCCATCACACCAACCAAGTCCGGAGTGCACATGTGTAAACAAGCATGGAAGCAGCAGCAGAACAGTGGGCACACACGCACCTTCTCATTGGGTGATAGATGTACAAAACCTGAACCTGTCTTAATTTGGGTTCATGCTCGTATACAGCAGTGACTTCTAGTCATACCCAGCACTATTTGCAGTGTCCCCACACCTCAATTCAATCATACTCCTTATGTCATTCTGTTGTCTTGCCCACTGCAAGTGTTTCTGAGTCCTGCAGCAGGAATTAAACAAATCTCAAGTTGTTCTTCTCCTTCCAAACTCCTGTGTCATTATTATGGGTGAGCTGACATCCACTCAAAAAACAGTTTCTTTCTCTGTCTCCTTTTCTGAAATGAGTAGAACTTTCCACTTGGAAGCAACTCAAGTTTTCCTTCTTGTCCAAAAGAGCCGAGGTTCTCCTCAGTCAATGTAGTATGACAGCATCTTGTATTTTTCATTGAGTCATTTCCTAGGCACTTCCTTTAGTGAGTTTCTGACTAGCACTATCAAGGGTTCACCTTAATAGATGGCTTTAAAAAGAAGGTTCAGGAACATCTAGAAATTAGCTTTTTAATGAAGAACTTCCTTTCTTTATACTGCTAGGAAGTAGGAAGGGAAAGGCATTTGTAACTTAGGTTTCTATAGAACACAAAGAGTTTATTCCATTCACCATATAAAGTCTCTAAGGAAGAGAATGCTAAAATGGATCAGATACAGCACTCATTTATTAAAAGGAGCTGGGTTTCTGGAGGAACTGAGGCCGATAAAGTTTTATTTTCCTGTCTGTCCATCAACACCCCACCAAGATTTTCATATTTGTATATGGAGAACTTCTATTCAGGTTAACTAAAAGGTGTAATTCAGAAACAGTTCTACATCCCTATGAGTTTTGTAGCAATTAGCACTTAAGAAGAAGATATAAAATGAAGGAGAAAAGCTGCAGTGGCAGCTCAATGGTTACCAGTTCTGGAGGACATGTCTTCATTAGCCACAAGTACCAGCCAAGCAATCTGCATGCGTATAGCTGAATCAGCTACTGTAGCTGCTGTCCCAGATCCTGACAGTCTCTAGGGAATGTGGGAGGAAGCTGAAGAGGGTCGGAAAGGGAGGTACAGAGAAGAAGTAAGACACCATTATTACTATTTTACAAATGAAGACCTCAGATACTTAAATAAGAGATGTTGAGTCAGAAGCTGGACAAGCCAATCCAGGAGTTCACTGCTGTTTCTAAAGGCATGCTCACATATTCGCCTATGTGCTCCCTCTTGTCTTACTCCAACCCATCTGCTTCTGCTTCCCTCACTGCAGCACCGTCACCACTGGTCTGATTCTCAGGGAGCTACTTTAGCTCATTAGTTAGCAAAGAAGTCACATGGAAAAGATGAGGGGTAATGAGTGTAACTTATTCCTGGTGAGAATCCAACTTGACAAGAAGAGTTTTTGCAATGAGAACAATCAGCCATTGGAATAATCTGCCCAGGGAAGTGGTGGATTCCTCAACACTGGACATGTTTAAGATTTGACTGGTCAGGGTGCTGGGACATCTGCTTTGCCCAGGAAGACTGGGCCAGATGATCCTTGAGGTCCCTTCCAACCTGGTATTCCATGATTCTATGAATTGTTTACTTTCTTGCACTGGGTTCATTTTCTGCCAGGTAAGGATACAGAAGGATACAGAAAGAAACCAAGGGCTCAGATAAACACTGGAGCTGACAGAAGGTGATGCAGAACTACACCGCCAGGAAGGGGTGAGGAGGAACCATTAGAAGGAAAAGAGATGATCCTTTTGAGCAGCAGCAAGCTGTGGAGCGATTTGATTGACTGAGACATTTCCTGACTACTTTAGAAGTCCATTAAGGAGCAATGATTGACATTGTTTTATTTCAGGCATCTACCTGAGGCTTCTGAATTAGTCAGCTGGGAAACAGGATCCCACCTCCTACATTCTCCTATTGACTGTACAGACAGCCTAGGCTTCTAATTCAAATTAGTATAAAAAGATCCACTAAGGTCAACATTTGGGCTTTAAAAGATACAAACAGGCACCTCGGGATTTTTCAGAGATGCCCAAACAGCTTAATATATTTCACCAAAAAGCAGCTGTTTTCAAATCCCCTGTTAGTATTTTCAGATGCCTAAAGATGCCCTTCAGGAGCTAAGTGTGTTGTCCAAGGTGACAGAGAAAATCTATGTCAAGAGCAAAGAACAGAACCTGCATCTTCAAAGAAAAGTATCTTAAATAATGGACTGTATTCCCTGTGCAGCATACCTCACTGTCACTTGGCCACTGTGTGAATATTTTGAAGAAAACCCAGTTTTCCTTCCACTAAGTAAACTGGGTTTAGACAAACAGAAGATTCATAAAAGGATTATCACGTCCAGCTAACCTCTAAGTTTGAAATGGGAAAAAGCAGGAATTGTTACTGAACTCTTACACCCAATACATTGCCTCACTCATGATCCACACAGCAATGTGGGTGAGAATCTCTCCCTTTGTTTTTCAGTAGCTTTTGGACCACAACTCAGACACCTAATGTCAGACGTGTAATATTGTAATATGCTGTGTATGCGTAATACAGCACTGCAAGTTTCATGCTTTGGCTTCCCAACAATCTGCTGGTACCAGTCCCTACAGCCCCTTCTCCCTTTCCTCTCCCCATCCCTCAAAAAGAGGAAATAAACTATTGATATTTTTAGCATCAATTCTTGGGGAAATGAGGTTCATAATCTCATTGTTTGTCCCTCATCAGTTTGTCATAGAGAAAAATAGGATCGTAGTTTTAAATATCATTAAGATCACATCAGTATGTAAATATTTTTCATTAAAATCAAGGGAGAATGACTTAGCATGGATGAAAAAGCAGGTAGAAATCAGCATTACAGCTTTGTCTGATGCAGATAACTTATCAATCAGAACATACCCATCTCTGCACAACACAATATGTTTCCTCCTGAAATTAGATCATTGTGACAAAAGTTAGGGGGTTTTTTGGAACAAAAGACAAACCCTTACAAAAGTAGGCTTCAAAGAACAACTTCTGTGGGCAAGACAAATGGCAAGGATGGCCAGGACTGGCCTGAATAATCTATTTAACTTATTTCACTGAACTGATACTGGCATGCTGAAGAATGACGGAAACTATGAGATTTTTCTACATGTTCCACCATAACTCCACTGGCATTTCTTGGGGAAATCAGACCTATAGGAGTCATACTAGAAAAGAACATGATTTAATCAGAATTTTAATAAGCTCACAATAAGTAGTTCTATGTGACATGAATGACATGAATGCAAGACAGCTCTCTTACTTTCAATGCAAGACTCTCACTACAATCTGCAGTCAGTAATGGACAGCATATTCATGTAAATAAATGAACTTTCACTGATTTCAGTGAGCTTCAAGGGCAGCTCCCACTAATCTCTTTTGAGAGAAGTTCCCATTTATATCTTTTAAAGGAGAACTGAACTCCAAATTGCTCACAGCAAATATTCATAGAAATGCTTTCCTAAAGTCTTTTTTCCCCCTAAATATCCCACATGTAAATACACAAAGACCCGTTAACCATCAAACAACAACAAAAAAAACCCAAAGTCAGAAAATTCCCCTGAGAGAGACAAATCCCAAAGTCAACTTCCTTATTGTTTTCATCATGTAGAACCAGTTTTCTTAATCCAGTGCATGTTTTCAACCCTCCATATTGGCTGTGGTATATGCACTTCTATGGCAAAAGAAATGTAATATTGAACATATGTTATCCTGTCAGTACTGACTACTGGACTCAAGAACACAGATTGTGTAAGACCACATAAATACTATCACATAAATGCTATAGGGTTTATATGTATATATTATATGTATATATGTTTATATGTAACCAAGGAATATCTGCAATCCTGGCAGCTAAGGAAAAGCCCTCAGGATTAGGTGACCTTTAAAGATTCCTTCCAACCCAAACTAGTCTATGATTCTATTAATCTCGACTCCAAAATCATTCTTTCTTGTCATTTTGTATTTAGTGCATGCCTTCAGAGCATGTAGAGACAATCCCATAAAGGGCCTTTGTTGTTAATTATAAATTAGAGTTTTTAGATCTGCATCAAACAAGAGCATTTTCTCACTGTGTGCCCTACTTTACCCTTTACCCTAAAGAATTTGTTGTGGCCAAACCGAAGTAAATTATGCAATCAATTAGAGCTGGTTAAACGTACAAGCAGTTTTATACAGAGTAACATCTCCATCATGCTATCAACGTAAAACATGATGGATGTTTCCTTAGCTTAAGTTCATATCAGCAAAGATGTTTATGAATAACATGGCAAGGATATTCTGAATAAACTAGAGAAAAAAAATATCTCAGCACTCCTAAACACAGAGAAAGTTTTAGGAATCAGAAGCAAAAATTCACCTGTACTTGCAACTACAATAAACCAAACTCTAGGAAGCATATACGTTGTTCTATGACAGCCATGCTTATGTGGGGTAGAAAGTTCGGGGCTAGAGAAATTAATTATCTAAATGAATGTGAAAGTACATCAGTGAGTAAATTGCCATCTGATCATATGAGATACTTAGGTTTTGTCCTGTACTCCTGGAATTCACACATTGCTGAGGCTGTCTTAATTTCTCAAATGCTATTTTCTTGATACCTATTTTCTTTTCCACATACTGTATCACAGAGCCCTCTGGCTGAGAAGTATAGAATTGGACAGGCCTCCCTTCAGAGCATATCAAAATCATCCCTTAATTAGCTGGTGGATGCAATTTGATTTAAGACACATGAAGTACTGGCTCTTTTTCAGGAACTGAATGCCTTTTTCCTTGTCATACTAAATAAAGACAGCACTCCCTAGTCTGACTGGCACTGATCAGTCTTACAGCTAAGGCACACGCCTGCGTGTAGGCACATCCTCTTACTCAAAATCTCCTTGTAACCGTGATGGCTGTTTTAAAAAGACTCAGAACACACTTGGGAAAGCACATGGTCCAATCACCCAAAGGCACAGTCTTACAGTCATGGTTACAGTAACTTGAACCTTGAAAGATTCCTAAAGAGATTTGGGAAAAAAGAAAAACACTTCTCCTGTTAGTCTAGCCCAGTACATTCAGGTACACATATTCTGGATATTTTCTTTCTCTTGCCTACTGTTATCTACCAATAAACTTATTTGTTGCAAATGTGACAGATTGGAAATTCAGATGTAGCTGAGTTTTCTCATGCAGTTCTTTCTCTTTCAATATGGTTAAAAAACGTATATAAATAAATACCATGAGGCTTAACTTAGTCACACAATCGGTTTTTTTGGTCCGCTTTTGAATCTGTTTGAGTTCAGGGCTGATGCTAATTCTCCACAACATGCTGTTGTTTACTCTACGGCAAGTCACACGGATAGACAGGGATGCCAGCAACTGAGCACGTTGCCGGAGTAAAACATGAGGTCGGGCTGCCCCCTGCGGGCTGTATCTAGCACTGGCATGAACAACAGCTCCTGGAAGCTGGTTAATGCTAGTAATGATTTCTACGTCTGAACACTGAATTTCGTCGTTTGTACATGTAATGCCAAATATAACAGTTGGCTTTCTGCTGCCTGGTTGCTACTGCTGGAGAGGAAGGAGGAAATACAGACTGCACATAGCTGATGCAGCAGTCAAGCCCACCAGGTATAAATAACAGCTCAATATACATCACCTGGGAATTCCCACAGTACCCAGAGACTGGGGGTAACAGCTTCTGAACATAAAACCAGAGAAACTAAAGGGAAGGCACATGAGCTGCCAGGCAGGAATCAAGGACAGTGCATTACAGTACCACTTCAAGATTTAATCAGGAACAGGTTCCATTATTACAGATACAGATCTGCTTACTTCAGCATTTCACAACATGAGGCCTGAATGTCAAACTAGTCCAAAGCAGCCTGAGGCAAAAGAACAGGGATGAGCAACAGAAGCATCTCAGGATGACCCTGGGTCTGCTACAGACTTCATTTTCTTTTCTTGTCATCAATAGTGCCTCCAGCTCGGTTCCTTAAAGGCTTCCTCCAAGTGCAGACGCTTGTTCCTACAGGGTTGATGACTCAGAGAGAATTACAAAGGATCAAGTTGTACATAGTTTTTCTGGAAATGTACTTTGGCTCAGAGTACAGCTCCTGAGCATGAAATTCCAACTGCAGGTATTCTGATGGCTCCCTCCACCCTCATTTACAGGTAAAATAATGCAGTGGGTATGTACATGGTCACTCACCTCCTTGGAAACTGCAAGAGAAGTCAGTTAGTTGTCAAGAAAGGCCAGTTTTTGCATACATGATCCTAAATTCACCAGTGTTTAGTTATTGCAAAATGCAAGTATCATGTTGGAAGTGATAGCCATAGGGATAAGTGAACGTCTTCATAAACTCAAACCAGTCCTGTAGCTTCAGATAACATCATTTGAGAACCAAGTGGGACAAGTGAACTGCTAAGATGATGGGCTGTCATGAGCAACCAAAGCTGCTACAGGCTAAGTAACACACAGCAGTTAAGCCCTGAGGTAACATTACTAGTTGGCATATAATTCATTCTACACAGGACACATAGGGTTATTTTTTCCCCAAAAAAATAGCTATGAGGGATTCTCTCTCAATCCTGCTGCTGTGTGTACCGTAGGTGAAACCAGGTCATCTATGGCCTGTGCTGGAGAGAGCATGTTCCTACCATGACACCATGAATGGAACCCACAGGCGTTACAGGCCACATTCCTGGTACAGCAAAATACTGAGGAACATAACTGGACTTTTGTCATGTAACTCTACAGCTAGCAAACACTGGAGAGCATTGTGGCACTGGTATTTAGACCTTTCTAGATAACTGTGCTATCAATAATTTAAAATGAATTGTGAAGCCACTACTGAGTATCTCACATCATAAATATTTTAGTCACTTGCTTCAAAATTAAGACATTTTACAATGCCAAAATTTAAATCAGACTCCCTGTAAAATCTCAGTTATGCCTCAGGCCAAAGACAACGGAATTGAAACTCTGACTAAAACCTACTTTTAATTGTGGACTAATGCAAAAGAGAGAATTTCTATACTTGCATAGTAGTAGTGTGCCTGAACTATTTTGCATAGCGCATATTGCCTGTCAAGATCAGCTTCTGCTTATGATTAAACAGATTATCTGACAACATTTTAGGGATGAGTGGATTATAGCCCTAAATCCAAAGATGTAAGCAACAATGGAATCTTATTATGCATTAGAAAAAAGCAGTGCTGTCAGAGCTGATCCAAAAATTACTCAGAAATCTCTTGGTAGGGTCAAGGCTAAGCACCTCAACTGTCCCCCAGAATACATGCAGATTCTGGTTGCTAGACCCCCCTCTCTGCAAGCACACAGCTAAATGACTGAGGAAACCAATTTATAGCAGGTGGACTACTCAATTGTTTATTTCCAATATTTTGAGGCAAAATCCAGTTTTATGTCTATTTATACGACATTCAGACTCTTACTGTTATTACAGTTGCAATAAAGCATACTGGAAGTTTATCCTTCATCTCTTTGCTTCAGCTTCCACTACCACAAGAACAAGTTTGTCCTGCTAACGTGCAGACTTCAGTGAAATTAGCTAAGCTCTGACTGATAATATTTGAGAGCATTCTAGCTGGTTTCAATAATTTATTATATGCTGACACTTGCAGATCCCGTATGGCAGAACATTGGTATATTTACTTAGAGGGGAAAGCCTGGATTATAAGGCTTCTAGTTGAATAGAAATATTTGAGGAAAACATGATGTGTTTGGAAAACAAATGTCTCATTTCACATACAACATGTACATCTGACCTACTTGTGTGGTCTCCTTCACAACCCATTATATAAGCTAAAGCAGGGTCACTGACAGATGAACATGAGAAATAGCCTACTGGGCATGGGTATTTATCCATCTAGCCCAGTATTGTTCCACCACAGCAATGAGTGATGGCATAAAGACACTTGCAGATGTGACAGGTAAGCAATTAGACAATAGATTAATGCCTAGGAAGTTTGTAACTCCTGAGAAGACAAATGAATGATGAATGTCTCTACAGAAGGAGGAGATACGCAGATGTGGGCCAGGATGCACAGACCAGGAAATGCCTGAATATGGGATTTAAAGATATACTGCATGATGAACTGATTACACGGTGTTACCAGCAAATCAGCAAAGAGGGAGGTGTTGCACACAGCTGAGAGCACAGACAACCATAAAATTCATGATAGAAAATGCTAGCAAACAGAAGCACATATGATACTACATGTAAGACACTAATTAAACCTGGGAGAAGTATAGTTTGGACTTCAGACTACGCTCTCTGGTATCCAGTGCACAATATAATGCTTTCTATAGTCAAGCCCCGAATCAGAAAAGGAGGAAGATGGTTTTAAACATCTCTTCAGCCCTGCTGAAAAGCAGAGATCATGCTGAGCCACTAACACCTCATTCTTTATTTCATCCAAGTAGTCACTGAAAACATACATGTCCAGCTGGTTATTATAAACACAATAAATTCCTGCACAGAATAGAAACAGATATCAGCTCCACTAGCATGCTTTCACTCTGGGGTACAGAAACGTACCTTCCAAATCCTCAACCTTTCTGAAGCAAAAGTCCAGACTTCAGGAAGTTCTTCTGTAATGCAGATGAATACATCCATTAGAGACTGGCCTGGTGCCATCATTCTAAATAGCAGAGAGATTTTCAGATAGAAAGGCTAGCACATTATCTCACTGTCTCGCTCCATTTAAGTTGATTTAATCTAGGCAATTTCATTAATTTGTAAGAGGGAGAAAAGTTCCCAAAAGCTCTATCAATTAAAACAGCCTTGCTTTCAAGCTGTCTCTTAACTCACATTCAAGCAAAACACTAAGTCACTGCATATGCCACCCCAAAAAAAGCACTACCTTGCCAAAAACACCCCAACAACCCCAAACCAGCACAACTCTGCTCTCAAGAGTATTAAAATCAGAAGTAATACTTGTGTTTATTTCAGTGGAACAAACATCAAGCACGAACAGGTGAAGACATACTGCTGCATATGACATGACATTGGCTGCCTGTTCATAACTGAGTCATCTCCAATTGAATCATCTCCAATGAGGACAAGAAGTATCCAAACGCAGTGTAACCTTGCACTGGCACTGGTGAAGTAATTTTTTCCATTAGTTTCCAGTGATTTGCCTTACTACTGGTCTCCCAGTATTTATCTAATATTCCCAGCAGTGAGAAGTACTTCCATATACTTGAGAAATTTGAGACTACTTTAATAGAGTATTAAAAAACCCCATATTTACAACACTCATAACCACCACAAACTGGATTTTGCAGACTTCAAGCTCAATATATTGGTAATAATAAGCAGGTCTAATTTGCAGAGACCTCATTTGTTTAATAAACTTAGGGATAATCATATTTATGATATTTTCTTTGTGATATTTTCTTTGTTTCCTTTACTGCAAGGCCAAAACCCTAATAAGAAGTCACTTTTATAATCAAAACCTGAATTCCAACTGCAATGAAATGTTCTGTTTAAAAAAATGGTTTTCTATACATCAGGCAGTCTTAGAATAATAAGAGGCCCTCAAGCATTAGAAAAGTTTTACCTCACCATCTGTGAAGAGATGACTTATGATTTCATAAAATGTGAATTATGCTTAGGAATACTCTCAGTGCTATAAAACTGCCTCCTTTTATGTATTCATGATATCTTACTGTTTCTTTATCTTTATGTAGGAAGGCTATGGCATACCCAAAAGACATTTTTCCAAAACCAAATAGATTGCAAAGAGCATTCAAAATTACCAGTTTAAATTAGACAGCTTAATCAAGCACGTGTGCTTTAAATCCACGCTTTCTTCAGAAACAATGCAGGCTCTCAAATAGAATCTATGGTTAGAGAATGGGAAGGTCCCCATTAGCATGGTAAACACCCTCACAATGAGGGAAGAAAAGCTG
>JANHGB010049144.1:12647-33889 GCA_026283785.1 Coracopsis vasa
AATAGTTTGTGTTGGAAGGAACCTTCAAAGGTTATCTGGTCCAACCCCCTGCAACGACCAGGGACACCTCCAGCTAGACCAGGTTTCCCAGAACCACATCCAGCCTGGCCCTGAATGTCTCCAGGGATGGCTCACCCATCACCTCTCTGGGAAACCTGTGCCAGTGTTTAACCACCCTCATCATAGAGAGTTTCTTCCTCACATTCAGCCTGAATCTCCCCTCTTTTATAGAATCATAGAATCATAGAAAAAAAAATTAGAAGATTAATTTTTTAAAGACTTTTAATATTGGTGTGATATTTAGCAAGGGGATAATATTTTGTCATTTCTATCTAAGCTATCCCACCAGGATCAATTCCCAGGAAGTGACACAAAATTAATGTATCTCCAGTTTCTACTGCTTCATTTTCTATGCTCTGTGTACTGTTTTAATTCCTTTAAAGCAAAGTGCTGCAGCTTATATTCTCAGTGTTGCAAAAACGCTTTGCAACTTCTTCTGTCTGTGCTAACATTTCAGAAGTAGCTAACTGGAGGATAAAAGTCTAATATCAATGTTGGAATGAATTCTCATTAGGCAGCAGCATCTTATAAAACAGGGATCAGAGTGACCTCGTCCGTGTGTCCTGCTAAGGACGCCCTCCCGCTGCACCAGTGTGCCTATGGCTGGCCAGAGAGCCCTGCAGTTTGCTCAGGCAGTCCCCTGCTTGAAACATTAACTCAAATGCTGACACAAAAGCCAAAGCAAGGACAGATGAGAAAAGGACTATGAAGAGGAAGCATCATCAGGTGCCACATCTGTGCATTTAAAAGACCGGCAGCAGTGTGCCCCTTGTGAGGGTGTGTGGCAGTGGAGCTGCCCAAAATCACCTTTCTCCTTAGCAAGAGCATGCTCAGGCAGGAAGGGCAGTGATGCAGCCACGTAACCACTGTCAACAATGGCCAGTGCAGCCAGGACACAAGCCCAGTAAATCTATGGGCATCAGAGCTGCAGAAACCCAAATGAGGAGCTGCAGCAGGGGCTGAGCCCCCAGCACTGCCAGCCTGGAAGCCCCAGGGTGGCCGGAGGAGTCTACAAGGGATTTCACACTCAGTGGGTGCCCTGAGAGCAGCACTAGGGAAGAGCTCACCTAAAACAATACAGTGACATAGAAACTGTACAACTCAAATGTAACTGGAAAAGTGACTTGAAATATCAGGTGGAAAAGGAGACAGCAGTGAACGTCTGAATCCTGGAAACATCCAGCCAGAGAATCAGCACTGATGGGGACTGGTGCTGAGCTGTGGCTGTAAAGTGAGGATCATGTACACAGAAAGCCATCGGGCTGACAGGGCCTGGAGAGCAGCGCGTTTCATGAGGCATGGAGAATTGCAGCCAGGATGGTTGTAACTGCAGCACAGGGATACCAGGACATGGGGCAGGTAATGAGACAACCTCATGGTGCTCCACCTCAGACCCTGAAGTCAGAGGTGAAAAATCAGTCAGCTTTGATCACATCAGTGCGATGTTCAGGGTGTGGGGTTGAATGACTTCCAGTACAAGGAACTACTACTTTAAGGCTTGCATGGCAAGTGAATGGAAAACATGGTGACCATCCATACTTACCTCTATATCTGTATCATCTATCAGAGCTTTGGATATGCAGGAAGAAGAATTAATTTTTCAAGAGAATCCAGGAACATATAAAAAGCAAACCTTTCTAAAGCTTTCAGGGATGCCACTGGAAAATCCTTTGACAGTTTTGCTAGCTGCACAACACACGCTAAGATAAAATACAGCAAGTAAGCACTTATGCACCGGCATCCTCTTATATTCCTCTCTGCATATGCAGAAACTGGGTAAACTGTGGAGCACACTGGGACAGATCTGTGATCGCAGCGACCAGAGGAATGCCGGGGCCCTTATGGGACACAATCACAGAGTCAGTGTGGCTGAGGCTGGCGGCCACCACTGGAGACTGTCCAACCCTAAGCCTTGCTCTTTCAGGGTCAGACAGAGCAGACTGCTCACGGATGTGTCCAGTCAGGGTTTGAGTATCTCCAAGGGTGAGACTCCACAACATCTGTGTGCAACCTGTGCCTGCGTTGAGCCACCTGCACGGTACAAATGGGTTTTCTTGTCTACAGTCAGAATGTTTTGTATGTCTGTATGTGCCACTGCCTTTGTCCTGTATCACAGCATATGCTCAGATGCCTACATTTTTCTATGTAAATCCAGAGTTATTCTCTATACACTGTGTAATGGAAAAAGCTGTTTCTTTGCATGGCTTTTTGCTTCACTGCAGTTAGGTGTCTTAGCAGAACCCAAGGATCACATGCCATCCTGCTGGGGGAAGCCAGGTAGAACAGGGTCAAGCCAATAGGTGACAATTTCAAGTGCATTCATGTGTGTCCAGTTTATTCATAACTGGAATTCTCCTAGATTTGGCAAAGTAACAGCAGACTCAACAGGATGTATGTAGTTCCAGCATGGCCTGTCTCTGTTGGAAGAACTTGCTGAAATAATGTCTAGAGGTCTGTCTCGGGGGCATTCTGGGGAGGTAGATGTTATATCCTTATTGCTTTCTAGGTAAAAAGGGAGTAATTAAAGGCCTGGATTGGAACAGGCTCTTTTACAGAGAAATAGAAATTGGAATCCCAATTTTGAAGTTCAGCCCCAAAGGGGATCTGGAAACAAATTTCTGAAAGAAGCAAGGCAGCTTTTTACGGATACCTTCCACCTTCAGGGCTGCTGAATCCTTCTCCTACCTCTTAATCCCAAAGCAAACTGGCAGAGTGAGGAAAAGAGGTTTATTCAGAAACCAAGCAGGGGCCTGGGGATGCAGCACCTTCAGCATAACTTTCCTCCAGGTCCACAACAACAGCATGTGCAGAGGGCTCAGAGCAGGACGGACCCTCAATGTCTCTCTCCCACCCTCTAAGCTGCTCCTCTGATGTGCCCCTTTCCCTCCCCATCCTGCCATGCAGCTCCATGCCCTAAAAGTGGAGTCTGTCCCCCAGATCCCTACAAGCAAGCCCAACAAATGATGCTGCAGCTCCTGCATTTCTCTCCAAGTTGCCGATGGACGCCCAGGCATTGAGAAGGAGCACTTTCTGCTGGAGCTCAGCCAGCTGGGGCTTCACAGAGCAAAATCAACCTGAAACTGCAGACAACAATTCTCAGACAGATCACGGACCTTCAACTTCAGAAGCAGTACAAGAGATAAGTGTTAATTTGTGGTTAAGTCCTATTTATCTGGAACAGCACCGGAGGGTGGCTTGGCCTTTCCTGTAGCATAGCAGTTGGAACTGCCAAGAGAAAGAGGCATTAAAAGTTAATAAAAAAGTCTGAAACACGCTCATTAAAATACTTGGAAAACTTCACAGTTTGGCTTCATACCATGCAGCGAGTATGTGAGAACCTGACCGGGCTTGCCTGCCTCCCTTCCAGACCGCCTTGACTTAATGCTGCAGAAAAAAATCACCTGGCATCTGATGGGGTGCTGAAAAGCCCCTTCCATGTCAGAGGCTGTTGTAATTTGCCCTGGAAATGCATCTGAAGCACAGGAATGCGTGAACACAAGTCCAGAGCTCGCGCAGGGGAAACACTGGGTGTTCTGCAGATCAGCGCATACAGATGGTATTTTACTGAATCTAACTCTCAACCCAAAGTTGCAGGGGCTGTTGACGGTCATCTTGCTCTGGATCATCCACCCTCTGGATGGTTGGATGCTGCAGCTATTGCTCCCACAGAGCAGGATCTCTGGATACCACATTATTGAGCAGCCTGGCCATAGCTGGAGCCATTTCCAGGAAAATCTAGCCCTGTATTTGACCTCATTGTTCTATTTACTCACCACACTAATTGGGCCAGGCGGAGGGAAGGCCAACAAGACAGGTAGGATGGACTATTTGCATAGCTGTGAGCGGTTTCTATCTGATCGAGTGGAGTGGATTGAACCATAGGTGGATTGTGGGTCAAGAGGTTGTTTGAGTTTCACATTCACGGATGCACTCTCCACAGCCAGTGTTTTTGTTATGCCACTCATAGCACTCTGCATTGGCTGCTAGGTCATGAACTGAGGCCTGGACCTTCAGCTGCTGAGGGTCAGGACTGCTGTGGTTATGCATCCATGTGGCACCCCAAGGACAAACCCTACTGTGGTTCAGTGAAGGCTGCCCACTTTTTCTCTCAGCCATATGGCCTGCCTGAAGGCATGAGCTTTGGTGGTGACACTGATTTACCAACAGCTGAAGCCACCGTTGATGTAGTGCTTAGTTCTAGGGTAAAACTTATTTAAAAGATACATGAAGTACCAGTTTGGGATTCTTTGCCTAATCCTTGTACCTCCTACCCTACCATTTCTCAGGGATGCAGAGCCTTTGGCTAACATTCCACTAACACATTTGGGATTATCTTGCAGAACACCATGTTTATCCTGCTTCCTTCAAAGTGCAATGACTACCTTGGGACCAGCACGTAGTACTGAATTTTGCACTCATTGTAGTTTCTGTGGATGCAAGGTGTTGGACTTGGTGGCCTTTGGCCTTTTCCCTTGATGAGCTCTCAGGGTTTTCAGATATAATATACAGACACTTACGGCAGTTTTTATGGTAGGGCTTATTTTACTGAGGAATGTAACTTTTTCTTTTGCCTAGGCTGTATTACGAGTGTATGATTATACAGCACTTCTTTAGCAGTGGACTGCTGTTGCCAGACAGGCTTTGGGAGCCTGCTGTAGAAGATCTGACCTGCATGTCCCACATCCTGCAAAATCCCAAGGCAGGGCTATGAGGAGGCAAGTTCAGAATAGGCAGGCTGTGCAGGGGTCAGTGGGATCCGTGCAACACCACGGGTAAAGCAGACAGGAGGGAAAGGATTTTTAGCCCTACCACCCATGTTCTCTGCACAAAAGGACTTCTGCTTGAAGAGCATCACAGTCCTGAGCAGCCACCATCTTGCTTAGTTTGGGTGACTGAACCCAAAATCTCTGTGAAGGAAGCACACCTTAGCATCCTTACATGGCAATGACTGCTCTTAGGGCAGTGCTACCTGTAAACACTGCCACAGGCCTCTGAAAGCACCTACCACATAGTATCAGGTATGACCTGTTCACAAGACATCCATAAAGAGGACAGATTCCTGGCAAAACCAAGAGCAGCACCCAGCTTCTCCAGACCCCTTTGCCCTGTCCTCTTCCTACACAGGAAGCTCCCTGAAGCACTTCTTGGTAGGAAAAGGCTGATGCTGAAGGGATGGAAAGAAGCCCACACAGTGGAAGGTATGCACATGCCTGCCTTCTACAACTTCTCTATTATCACTAAAGAACAAAGAAATAGCAGATGTATATCTGATGTGTTTACATGAAAGCTGCAGTATTTACTGATGCTTTTAAGGTCATACTTTACTTCAGTCAAGCATCAAAAAAAACGTGGAGAATATATTGCAGTTAGTTAGCTAAACACGCTTCCTGCCTGTGGATTGGGTAAGACAGATACTCACAATAAACTTTATCTGGGGGACAGGTCAACGAATTGGCAAGAGAGTCCAAAATCCACTAACTCAAGGTCACTCATCCACTCAAGGAGTCCATGCTGGCTGAGCAGTGACCGTAAAACATCACATTTGACACTAATTTGGTGGCCTATGTAAAGCACGAGTGAATCTGCACACAGTTCCCATGGGAGGAGCAGCTACACATGCAGTAACTGGTCACTTCTGTGAAGAGGCCCAGACTGCACTGGGCATGGAAAGATAATTTTCCACCTAATAGCTGGGAGTTCTAGTGAAAGCATATATATACAAAGGAGTGAAGCCAAATCTGTCACCTAAGCCCATGCTGATGGAGCTATAAATCCAAGAAATCGTAGTCAGCAAACACAGCAGGACACGCTCTGGGTCCTCCTGCCTGTCACACCAAGTCCTAGCAGGGGATGTAATGTGGCATTTCCTCTTGGCATCCTAACAATTCTATGGGAGCTATGTGGGCACCATCACTACACTATTCCAGCACGCCCCAGTGACCCAGTAAGATGGAGTTTTACAAATGGGAAACTGAGACAGCAAAAGCAAATTGCCTAAGGGTTTTTGGCAATCCATGGTTCAGACACAAGATATTGTTGAATAGTCTTGAATAGAAGTTTAATGTCTCATGCACTGAAACCCCTCCTCAGAAAATGCACTCCCAAGCTTAGTAGTTAAAGCTTCCCACTCGCTTGTTGGGGTGTGAAGAAATTACATGTATGGCCAAGCTGTTCCCACAGTCAGCTCTGAGGTGCAAGGCCCCGGTTGGTGTGAGAGGCAGGGTACAACTAAACAGACCCTTCTCATCCAGCAGTTGTCCTGTTATGGTGCTACTTGAAGCCTCCATGGGAAAATCAGGAGAAAAAGCAGACAGTTCCTTTTAGTCCTTTGGAATGTGAAGTCTGAAGCCATTGTGCACTGTTGCATCCCAGTTATCATTCCAGACTACCCACAACATATAAAAACTATGATGTGGTGTGAGCTAGAGCAAAGTTTTTTGGGACCTACTACGGCAAAAATAGAAACCTCCTACGCTAAATGAAAGGAGTGCTCTGCATGCACTGAGACGTGTGAGAGAGGTTGCTTGTAAATATTCTCAGCATCTGCGTAGGAGTTGTATGGAGGAAGACCTCCAGCAGCAGAAAAAGGAGATAAATAGTACTTTATTTGGCTGAGCCTCTGGGGAGAAGGGTTTTAATATGTGCTAGAAGGAACTGGGGATTGAAGTTATCAAACTGTGTCCTGCTGAACTTAAATAATAAAGGCCTGAGCTATGCACTGCTGACTTGCACAGCTCCTGTTCCATGAGGAGGGTTTCAGAAAGGTCAGGAAGTGTCTCTCAGCATATCTTTTCTCTCTTCACTTGGCAGCTTTCAGTGCTTCTCAGCTAGAATCTCTTAGAAAGGAGTCACAGATTTATGTGTGTAGCAAGCTTCCATTAGCTGGAAATGCTCTTCCCAGCTGACAGACTCTGTGAAATACTGGGAAATAATTAAGCTACATGAACAATATTGCTGAGTTCTGCCCAGGCTGGGCTAATCCCCACTTCTCACGAGAGGACACGCAAGCAGTGCTCATGCACGCACAGGGGAGCTCACGTACACACACCCAGATGTGTGTCCACAGTAAGCGGTGCTGGTAGCATCTCCTCGTTAGCGGCTGCTCCATGCTTCCTCCTGCACCGCTCCTTACACCCTGCCAGCCTCTGCCTCTTTCTCCTATGGCTCCAATTCTCCTATGCTGCCTCAGGCAGTTTCATTCACTTTCTACTTATTTGGGGTTTATATCTTCAGCCAAAAAAGTTCAGGTACCAAGAAAGGGCAGGGAAGGCGGCAGGGGGAAGGATGGAAGTTATTTACTTTCTTTTTTCCAAAATTGAATAAATGTGAACAATTTTTTAATGTGATTTATGCAAATATGATTTCTTACCCTTCTTCGTTTTTCTTCCCACCAATACTAGTCCCTGCACTTTCCCCAGGGCCAGAAAACATGTGCTTGTCTCTGGGTTTTTGACAAATAGTTCAATAATCCAATTTAACAATTTTCTTTTTTAAAACCAGACAAAATCCAACATCTTGGATAAACCACTTCAAACCAAAAGCCATACATTTGACAGGTGATAACTAACCAAAAATAGCATTATGAAGGAGGAATTTCAGGCATAGAATCATAGAACAGTTAGGGTTGGAAAGGACCTTAAGATCATCTAGTTCTAATACCCCTGTCATGGGCAGGGACACCTCACACTAAACCATGTTTATTCCAAACGTATTTAGTGACCAATACCAGGCACATCCATCTTAGTAAAAGGATTGAATACACATAAGCAAACAGTTTATATCTATTACATTACTTTGTTTTGTTAATTGCAGAAGCTTTCTAGCTTCAGCAGGTCTGAAAGCTCATGAACATTAAATCTGAATTAACATCACCAAGGCAAGTGTCTTTGGTTATAATTCATCTTCATCTTGGCACACCATGGAGAGACCCAGGAGCTCGCAGAGGTGTACCCGGCAGCTGTGCAAGCAGCTGGACCAGAGCAATGGGAATATTCCCAGTTGTGTGGAGGGGGGTGGAAAAACTGAAGCCAGCTCTGGGAAGAAGGATCTCTACTTTGTTGTTGTCCATCTACAACAGTTCTGCTGATACAATTAAACTGGCAGGTATGCGTGCAGCCTAAGCAGGCTCCCCATATAAAACAATGGAGCACATTGCTGGTGTAATCATGTGTCATTGGAACTGGGAATTTGACAGGTTCGCTTGCAAGCTGGGTCTTACTAATACCTGCAATGATACAGTCATGCAGGATTTCTGCTGCCGTAACATCCCCTCCTACTTTGGTCTTTGGACATTGATTTCTGTCACGCTTCTGGATCACCTGTTTGTCTCTGAGGTGCAATGGAACTATGGGCCATCCTGGTATCATAGGGGACACTGCCATGGAAGCAGGGAAACGTCCCCTGGGCGTCATTGTACTAATGTCTGCAATTTAACTACAACAGTATCTTCCCAGTGGTCTCTCCAGAAGGGGAAGCAAAATCATCTTTGAAACTATAATGTCCTATACTGTAGACATGTAAAATTAGTGTATCTATATTTGAACATAGACATCTAAGTGTTCAAAGCCAGGTTGGACGGGACTTTGAGTAACCTGATCTTGTGAAAGATGTCCCTGACCAACTCCTGAGGGGAGTTTGACTAGATGATCTTTAGACATCCCCTCCAACCCAACCATTCTGTGATATTATGACTCTACATAAATACACCTGCATGCACATATATGTGTGCAAGGATACAGGCATACACTGGCCAAAATGAGACTTCAGAAGCACTGGCATGAACATGTGCAAGCATTGCTATGAAAAAATACATAGCATGTTTTTTTCCTGCTTCTTCAATGCAGTTACTGCTGGTATGGCATGCCAGTATCCATCGGGTCATTCTCAGCCCTGCATTTGAACACATGCACCCAGGAAACAGCACTGGCTTAAGACTGGATAGGATTTATGAATCAATGTCCATTGTGGCTCCTTCAGTGGCACTAAAGCAGGAGATGCATCATTTCCTCCTTGCTGCTGTGATATTTCCAGAGACTTGGGTGTTTCAGGAAGGGAGGAATATTTCTCAAATTGACTCAAGGACAGCTGTATGCTTTGACTGATTGCTTGACATTTCACATCTTCAAAACATGTCCTATTGGAAATAACAGCAGCTCATAAAGAGCTAGAAGATGCATGGCAAGAAGGGACCTCTGCCCTGAGCCTTGATGTCAGTTATCATAGGTAAATACATAATACAAACGCTCGTAAACAAGCCAAGTATCATTTAAAACATGGTAGGCTGCTCACCCCATACTGTTAGAAGTCTACGAGGCACCGTATCTGCTAATCTGCTGTTGTGATTTATCTATGGTCAGCTCTGTCTTTAACCTTCGGTCTTACCTCACCTCTGCCCAGACTGAAATGCTCACACTCTTTGACAGGCAGCAGTTACATCCCCCTTCCCCTCGTTCTGCCAGCTGAAACAAGCCTGACTCTTCAATCTTCTCTTACAACATAGGCTTTTCCACCCCCTTCTCGCTTGTGATGCCCTTCTCTGCACCTTCACCAAATCCCTTACAAATGCAGGTGAACACAGCTTGCCAAACACTCAAAAGAGTCCTGGACCAGGGCATTAAACCTGCCCTTGCTCTGCTGGTCAGCCTTACATTCTATATGCACTAGAACTATGCTTCCCGTATATCAGTGGCTCCTACTCATGCTGTGACTGACTAATGCAGCATGACACAGCCTGTGCATCAGCTCCAGCATAGTGCACTCCCATTCAGCCAGTTGTCTTCTTGCCATGGTAAATGGCTGTTTTCATAGCAAAGGGTGCCCAAGAACTGAACACCTTTACCCTTCCAGAAGCCAGCTTAGAGCCTATAGCTCTTGCTCCATCCCTGTGCATTGGAGAAGGAATTGGGAAAATGCATTATCTTCTTGCAGTGCCTGGCTAGAGTTTCTGCCTCATTACTGGGGGAAAAAGGAGCATCCAACAGAAGCTGGAGCTGCTGTCATGTCCAGTCACAGGGAAAAGGAGTGCTCTCAGGACAGCCTGTCCTCTTGCAAGTCTGTTTGTGCAAGGGATGACAGAGTGTGGTCACGAAAGCCTGAGCCACAGCTGTTACTGCCACAATCTACAAAGCAAGGGAAGGACAAAGTGTTCCAAGTCTTGATCACAGCCAAGTTCGAACTGCCCTGGACTAATATATGCATAGATCTGCCCCATCCCTCTATTTCCAGCTGAAAAATATCTATATGGCTGATGGCAGAGCTTCCTGTTAGAAGTTCTCAGATCAGGTCCTATGCTCTGCATTATTATGTTTAACCTCATTTGCATTACTACCCTCCATTGCTCATTACTCAAACCAACAAGATTTCTGTGGGTAGCATCTCATGTGCCCCATTACTGGAAGTACTGAACACTGTACCATCAGTTAATGCCACCATCTCCTTTTGAATTAAAATTTCTGTTTCTCTAGCATAAGAAATAACTTCTTGGGTTTATTTCAACTTTTTAGTACAAACTGGCTGTGCCTGCCCTGTCTGAAAAGGTCAATTATCTTAGAAAAGAAAGGCACCATGTTAATTTGGTATGATCTACCTCGAGCAAATTCATGTTGTGTTTCACCCCCTTTCCAGTTATCTCTTGTCTCTTTCCTTTGGCATAGTTTTTGTGTCCAGCAGATCCACATATCTAATCTGAGAGGAGAAGGAATAAAAACAGAAGGAAGCTGGTGCTTACCTCCCCTCTGAACTCTGCTGTGTGTCTGTGACACTGCAGCTGCTGGAGTCCACGCAGGCAGTCTAAAACAGAAGGAACAAAACAAGGAGTAGAGTCATGAGCTCTCCCATGAAGCTCTCCCATGGAGCATAGACTGCACATCCTTCCTGATAGAACCTGTTGCCTCATGAAACTCACAGCCTGAGGGGCTTAGCCAAGTATCTTAGAGATGAAAAGCTAGCAATTATTAAAAGACAATTAAAAGAATTATCTTTCCTCATATTCCATAAGCTGTTCTCTAGCTGGGCCAGGAGGACATGAACTCCTTGGTTGAAGAGCTCTTCATGCAGTGCACAACTTAAATTTAACATTTTCTGCACTGTTTGGCCACTGTCCCGGAGAAGATATCACTGCAGATGAAGCACTTCACCAGCAAAATGGCTGCATCTTCATTACAACCTCCATGGTGCATCTCCATTGCAGAGACACACCGCTACTGGGGAGTGTGGGGGTGCACAGGTACAGTTTGCTTTCCACACACTGCATTTGGAACTACACAGCGTGGGAAAGCTCTTGTGCAAACTCCATGCCGAGCAAAAGCGTGCCTGTGTGGCATGGGTGCTGGGTTCGGTGAGCAAGGAGGCTCTGTAGCAACTTGTTGATGCTTAAGGAAAGGATAGTGTCAACTGATTAGCGCATGCAGTCAGATGAGCTGCAGACATGGAGCAGTGTTTAAGGATCTGCAGCTCTCTAGGAGTGGCTTGCTTGGAGAACATATAGCTGGCAGATGCAGCTATGTGTAGCCAGCTGTGCACAGAGGTGCAGCACTTCACTAGGGAAGACCCTCCTCACTCTGCCCCTCGGGCATGCAGGCATGCACTGCACCAGCAGCATGGGGAGCTCACACAATGCAGGCGCCAGCAGGCAGTGCACCTCCAGCTTCCTCCTTGCTGGAGGAGCCTGGGTTGGTTGCTCCACAAAGAGTGCAGCCCAGACAACCAAACCCCATATGCCCCACAAGCTGAGCAGTGGGGTAGGAGAAAGAAATCATCAGTACCTGTGTTTCCCAACAGCCACAACAGTGCAGACGTGTGCCCAGCCTTCCCACGCACATGCTCAGCCCAGGCCTCAGTCTCCTATGGCCCTTTCTCTTTGCCAAAAAGAAAGCTTTGTGCTGGCTGCTAGCCTGTTCCCCTCTTCAGCAAGCCAGAGATGCTGAAGGGAGGGTACAAGGAGGCCTTGTGGTACAGCGTGAGATCTCTCCAGCAGACACAAGATTCTATGACCTGCCTCAGCCCCCTTCGCGAGTAGCAGCCGCTTGGGGCAGCACTGTTTTGTGTGCAGATGGAAGTCAATGTTGTGCTAAGTACTGCCTCTGGCACTTGCCCCTTGCTGCTCAACACGGCAGCAGCAGTTTCTCTGCTGGGTTGCACGTACCCAGCTCTCCCACCAGCTGCCGACACGTGAATTTGCAGAAAAGGCGATGAGCCTACTTCCAGGCACCTGCTGGCTGCTGCTGGAGCCCTGTCCCCTCTAGGAAGCAGACCCCCAGGAGTGGTGCTATGGCATCTTTTCACAGAATCACAGCCTGGTTTGGGTTGGAAGGGACCTTAAAGCTCATCCAGTTCTAACCCCCTGCCACGGGAAGGGACACCTTCCACTAGACCAGGTTGCTCCAAGCCCCTTTCAACCTGGGCCTTGAACACTGCCAGGGATGGGGCAGCCACAGGTTCCCTGGGCAACCTGTGTCAGTGTCTCAGCACCCTTTCAGTACTTTTTCCTAGTATCTAATCTAAATTTACCCACTTTCAGCTTAAAGCCATTCCCCCTTGTCCTTGTAAAAAGTCCCTCTCCAGCTTTCTTATAGCTCCCTTTAGGTACTGGAAGGCTAATCTAAAGTCTCCCCAAGAGCCTTCTCTTCCCCAGGCTGAACAAGCCCAGCTCTCTCAGCCTGTCTTCACAGGAGACATTCTCCAGCCCACATATTGTACATTTCTTAGTCTCAAGCTATGCATGTATTCTGTTGATCACAATGCCCTTTCCCAGGGGCGTATAGTGGAACCCAATATGCCTGGGAAGGACAGTTTAAGACTGTTTAGTCCTTCAAAACCACTCCATGTGTATTTATCCAGCTGCTGTTTCCTAAACTGACAGGACTTTCTATGAATGCAAACCCTTCTTTCAGTGAACAACAACAATAACAAAAAAAACCCAAAATTCTCGTTTAATCTTTTTATGAGCTTGACAACTATTACAAAAGAGAGTAGAACCTTTGAGCACTTTTGATATTGGATAATTGTAAACCTTTTATTTAGAAAGCAAACTTAAAACATGTTGAGAATACTTTCCTTCCTGCTGTGAAATTAATGTACTAGCTCCCTCCTGGCCAAGTGATAAAGAAATAAAAAAGTGATTTTCCCCAAATACTGTTTCCTCTGTTGCAGTTTGTTAAGTAGAGCCAATACATCACTTACAGTGTTCCCTTCAGATAATGTCAAACCATAACGAGGCAGAACATGCAGACTTCAAATAAGGTGGGACAATAACACTAGGAAAGCTTATAATAAAACAACTGGCTCAGGGTTTCTTTAACAACATTTATCTTTAAACAACTGCACTGAAATCCACCTCTGTTTACCAGCTTTTAAATGAAGCAATGAACAGTCCCCAAATGGCTGACATTCTGACTATGACTTTTAGAAAAAGAACATAAATATGCATTCATCTCTATAAAGGTTCATCTAAAATATCTTGAGAGCTCCCTCACTTTATTTCAATTAATTCTAGTCCCTCGGCAACCAGGACTTAGTCACTGCATATAAACTATGACTCCTAGGTGCTAGATCTGTAAAGGATCTTGCCCCAGAAGATACCGCATATGGCAGCAAGGAACAGTTGTGTTTTACTCAACATTTTCACAGCTTGGCATTTCAGAGAAAAAAGGACTTGCTAAACACCTTGTTAATATGCTGGGAATGACCTCGCAAAGAGAAAAGAGCATGAGAATAAAGTTCTCACAAAACTTGTATTTATGTATGTCAGTCTCGGTAGATTGAAAAAGGATGGAAAAGTGTGGAGTGTCCAAAGTCCTGATCCACCTGCCTCTGGCTTTGCCCTGGCAAGCTGTCCAGCTGCCTTCCTGTGTAACAAAGAGTTTTACGGCCAGATCTTACCTCTGTAAGAAGGCTGGTGTTACATGATGGTCACCCTGGATGCTAGGCTTCAACTTGTGGCCTTCGTTTCAGCTGGTGATCCCCAGTCTGTCCTGACCACAGCAGTAGGAGTTTCTCCCAGGCCAGGATTTGGTGTAATGGACCAAATCATGTTTTAATTCAAAATGACTGAAAAATGGAATCCAGCATGTGGAGAAAATGCCTTTGGAGAAGAAAACATGGCTGCAGTCTGAGGCCAATCAGATCACTCTGGCTTGAGTGTTCCACTGTTTGATGAGAGAACATGCCCTTCCCTGAGGACTTTATACAGATGAAACCTTTAGAGACCAGATTCTCAGCTGGCATAATTTCATTAATTGAACCAGCTAGGTTCTAATCTCTGGCTGCTGCAAGCTGCATCTGGGATACTTCTCCTAATCTTTGCTGGATGAACTAGCATCCTTCTGTCTATCATTATGTTAACCACAGAACAGTGTTTTTTTCCCTAGATGTGGTTTTCTATCTGACCAAAAGGCCACCAAGAGCGAGCTGGCAGAAGCCTCAGGAAATCAGTTATCCCATCATCTACCCTGCAGCAGGACTGGCTATACTTGCACTGTAGACTTGTTCCATATCTTCAGATACCACAAGCGGTTTGTTTTGAATGACCAAGCAATTTCATTTACAGCAAGACAAAGGGAATCTGAATCTCTACAGGTTTAGAGGCAGCTTCTCACCAACATCCCACCTGGACATTAGAGTGGGATTGGGCTAGGCAGTAGCAAGGAACTCAAACTGCAAATGCAGTGATCCATCAGCAGCATTTTTTCACACATTCATAAGCAACGGTAGCAAACAGGTTCTGGCTGCTGGCATCAGCTTCCATGCTGAAAGCTTCCATGCTGAAAGCTTGGAAGATACTCTGTGTGGTTGGGGCAAAGGATTATTTGGGTTCAGCTGATGTGCACGGACTGAGGACTCAACAGCACTCTGAAGCTGTGGGCCTCTGTGCCCTCTGCATGGGAGTTTAATGATAGTTCTCCATTCTTGTGCATGCTGTATAAGTTGCTACTCTAGCTGTCACACAGCTGTCTCTTAGCTCTCTCCAGACCTTTTTTCTTAATGTGGCACTATGTTCCTGATGGATTCATTCAATGATTTATCAAGCAAAAACTAGCCAGAAGCATAAGCCTGAGATTTATGAAAGATCATTTCAAGTAAAACCCGTGAAACTCAATTACTGAATGCAAAAAGCCCTCCAGGGAGCGTGCTTCTCTGCACAAGAAAATAATTGCCATCTTTCATTTCCCTACCAACATTTTTATCTTATGCTCAGCTGCAGTTTGCATGCCTAAACCATTACAAAGACCAAGTGTCCCAGCCATCCTATGCACCCTTGCAGTAACACACCCACAGCTGAAATACAGAATCCAGGATGCTGACAGAACTGATATCAGAGAACCAAGAGACAAAAAAGAAGTCCTTGCCATCAGAACCACCAACCATATGCTTATTAATTTATTTTAAGATCAGCAAATCACCCTTCACTAATTTCCAGTTTAATCTAATCTTGCTTGCCTTTTAACACCCAATTAAAAAGATGGATACCACAATAAGCATGATAAATCAACCAACTTGCAGCAGCACCAAACACATCCGCAAATCTGAATGGGAAATAACACCTGACAGAAGTTCTCAAGAAGGTGATGTTATCTGTCACTTCTGTTGGAGCCTCCCTGTAACTTACATCAGGCTAGAGTGTGTATGGACTTGGGCACTGTCCCAACATATACAAGGGCACAAGTCATGACAAAAAAATTTAGTCACATTTTTCTGGAGCACTCTCAGGGAGATGGTACTGTGTGTTCTCCTCTGCTCTAAGGACTTGGCAGAGAGACTTAGGTGGAATTGGTATCCTCCAAGATTTCTTCAACTCAAACCTGGACAACAGGAAGTGAGGTACAGCCTGCTGAGGCTCATTTGAGGATCTGGATCTGGGCATTTGTGTGAGCATGTACATGCTTGCCTGTGGAAGGGGGAAGGCAAATGAAGTCAGAAAACAATATAATGTCTCAAGACATCCATTAATTTTTCCAGCAACTACACAAAGTCTACACCATTAATTAAAATTAAATTAAACTAACTCCAGACCTCTGACCCATGTCAGGAAAGAGTGTCAACAGCTGCCTGATGGGGTAATATCAGAACAGACGGGAGGTTTCTGTTCTCCAAGGCGTCAGTTATAAGATGAAGATCTCAGCTGAACCACCACTACGTATTACTTGGAAAGCAGCATAGTCCTTGCTTGGTGCTGTAGAAATACAATAAATATTACCACAGTAGCTCATAAAAACCTTCAGGGCACAACTAGAGTCCAGGCCCCCGTTCCTGCTGGGTGACAATAATGCCCTGTAAAGAGGGGCCCTGACTCTGCATCTCTGCCGTCATGAGAAGACTGCACAGCAGGGCAGGGGCATGGGGAAAGGTTGAGAAGTCACCATTCAGCTCTCACCACAGGCAGTACATCCCCTAAAGCATGTGTTCCCAGGGCCACCACAGTAACTGGCAGCATCTGTTAGGTGGGGCTCTGGCAGAGTCAGTGGAGGGAACAGGGTATCTCCACAGGTAATGCCATGCTCCCATGCACTGAGCAAGGATTACAAGGCACAGCTTGAGATCCTGACCCTCTCCTCCTTCCTTTTCGCATTTTGCCCTCTTGAAATTGAGAGTCTTCTCCTAAAGCAGACATTTGGTTGAGCGGAGCACTACTTTTCCCAAAATAGCCAAGGAGAAAGCAGAGAGGATCATCAATCCATCACGTGCCAATTCAGTGACTGGAGAGCACTTACAAAATGGAAGACTACCTCCCAGCTCCCCTTCCTCAGCATGATCATAATCCAGGTTTTCCTCCACCCACCTACCTATATCCTTAGGCTTTTTCTCTTCCTGCTCCAGACCTGCTTTCCTGTCTGAGCCCAGCTCTGCTTTTGCCACCCCCAGTCTTGGTGGTTAGAGAATACAAATCATAATGAAAACTGTGGGTTTGAATGCCTTCAGGCTGAAAAGAACATTGGATCCAGGTGCTTCCCAATGCTGAGCAAGATTGCCAGCCACTATGCTTATTCCCAATGGCAAGCAGCAGTGCCACTGCAAATGGTCACATTCTTATGACAGCAGCTACAGTCCTTTGTGGTGAACTCAAGAGATACGCATACAGGCAAAAGCAGGCTAGAAACTGGTGGATTTCAGGTTTCCTCATACTAGTTTAGATTTTGAGGGAGTTTACATGTGCCTACTTTCTCAGTGCATTCCCTTCATTTCCTGCATGCCTAGGGAACTAGGGAATACAGGTACTTTAGATTTAGGCTGTGCTATGAGATGGTATTTTGGATTGCTTTCTGGAGGTAAGGCACCTACATTTCACCAAAATCCAGTTTAAAGCACTCTGATTCTCACTGAAAGTTGCTAGTAAAATAGATACCCAAAGAGCTTTATGTTACAATAGCAATAAAGTGCCTTGGGTTTGTGTTTTTTTTGATAGGAATTAGACATGGCATTAAATGAATTTTAAACAAACACAAGCAAAACGTAGACAAATACTGTCACTCTTCCAGTGTGCTTCACATGATGTGTTTCATGCCTGGTTCTAAACTTTGGAGCTTAGATGTTAAAGACAAAGATATATATACTGCCACAGAAGAGTGCAGCAAACCCCTTTTTCTAAAAAGTGGTTCATATTACAACTAATTTAGCCCTGGTATAATTCTGCTGCTTTCAATCCCAGGAGTTTATTTTGCTTGCTGTGTGTTTACAAGCTGAGAAAAGACTGGGGAAAGAATATGAAAAGCACCTTTCTATGTGACAGCATCTATGTTAAAACCTAGGCATATACACAAAATCTGCAGTATATTTAGGGTACTGTAGCCCAGGGAACTATATCTTTCAAGGGATAGCCCAAGATTAAGGCTCAAAACATACTATGTGACCTTGGGAAAAGCACTTAGTCTTTCTCTGATTAGGTCTATCAAATAAATTAAATCCTACTAAGGCATGTTCCAGGGCATTGGAATTCAACCCTCTATAAACTGTTGACATAATCCTTTGCATCAGTTTCACTGAAGCCAACTGGCAGTGTCCCAGACAATTCCCCACACAGCTCAGGAGTCAGCACAACCCACCATCATCCCCAGAAGCCATGTAGAAGGCAATCAATCACTCTGCTTTGGAGGGAATGCAGGAAGCACAGGCTGCTCCGTGCCAGTCAGCCTCAGTGCTCAACAGTGAGCCTGGGCATGTTTTGGTGACCAGTACAAACACAAGTGATGCGCCTCAAATGGGGATAATGTATCACTTCCTTTATGAAATGCTTTGTCATTTAAGCATGCGACTACTGTTATAATCCTTGCAGACATATAACTGGACTACCCATGAGATTACTTGAAAGAACCTGTAAGTAAAGGTGTCTTTCTCTTCTCAGAGCACTATATAGGGAACAGCTGCCAGAAAATACATCCTGTAGGAAGCTCATGCTCACTCCTACAGGTATTGTCTGCCTGAAGTAAAAAAACCAAAAGGTACCAGCATGGTTGCCTATGGGGGCAACATTTCTAACTTCTTGCTCTTTGGAAGTGCAGAAAATGTTTATGCATTACTCCTCTCCCTGTGAGAGAGCAAGATGGCCTTGTCTTTCTCCAGAGATCCTTTGCTTTCTCTGGCACACTCTATCCCACAATCTTGCCATGGCCATAGGAGCTTGTGTGATGGATGCACTTTCAGCACTGGAATAGATTTGAGCCAAGCATCCTCCTTTCCAAAAAGGGTTCAGGTGGAGAGCAGTTAGTGATGCTACAAATCTTCTCTAGACGCCAGCAAGCAATAACCTGGAATTAAAGCAAGATGAATAGAAAGTAGGCAGAAGTGGAGAGAAAGCACTCTCTTTCTAGAGCCACTGCATCCCCTCATCCTTGCCCAGTACGCTGGAGCTCCTCACTCTGTTTGTGCCTTTCATTTGATAGCATTTTGCTTACTGATCCTGCCAGACACACAAAAAATGGGAGTCTCCTCCAGCTGCTTTGAACTTCAGTGGGTTAGGAGCTGGGTTCAAAATACACGTCATAGTTCATCCATCATATTTCAGCCCTCAATAAAAGACAGCCACCGTTGAAATGGGATGATGAAGGTTTGCAACAACTCATACTGGCATTAATTACCAGTCTCCACAGTCAAAAGCTACCTTTTTGGCCAAATAGACACATAAGTGGTTGACAATTCTAAGCCTCTACTGTTTGCTCATCCTGAAGCAACAGACTCCATCACACTCCTAGCCCACACTCCTCCTGCCAAACAGAATAGAACTGGTTAATCTTTACTTAAATTTGTGCAACTTTACATGTATGTAGTCCTTCTAGTAAAAAATGCATATGTATATTTGCTTACCAATGTAGGATAACATGCTATACAATATGATTCATCCAGGGGAAAGAATCCTATTTTAGAAATGGGCTATTCTGAGATGTCTGTTCACAGCAGTTTACACAACTTCCCTCAAAGCTATTAGCCCACACCTCTATCAGGCGTTGTGTGCAGGTGCATCAGCCCACAGATGGAGCTCGTTAGTATGTAATGCTTCTATGTAAAAACACAACAGAAAAATTGAACTGGTGATACTTACCATGACAGTTTGTTTTCTAAGATTTTGGAAGAAAAAAGTTTCTGACAAAGGGAGGCGCTCAGCCATGTCTTCACCCAGGGTAGAGTTGCCTAAGCATTCACTAGCCCATTTTACAGAGTGGACGGGATTGAGAGAGGCTTTTGTCCTGAAATAATGCCCTTTTCATAGATGTTCCTGTGGTTTTCATCATCTCCTGCTCTCTCATCTCACCTCTGAATGAAGGAATAAACATACACTTGCACACTTGGAAGGACCAGCTTCCAAGGAAACATTATTGCTGCAGAGAAGACAGAACTGTTCAGCTGCTAGGGAACTGCTGGGCTGGCTGTAGCAGGACTTACTTCATTATCACACCTCTCTCACTTCAGATGGCAATATAGAAGTAAACAATCACCCTACAAATACCTAACTTTGTATAAAAAATGAGGATGTTTCATTTCTCTCAGTAATTATTGAATTAGACGGATTAAAAGCTACAAGGCCACGTTTTTTAAAGTGTTCTTTTGGCCAAGTGTCACTGCAGACTATCATGAACTGTTCAACTCCAAAACCCTCCTCTCCTCGCTATTCCCAAAGCTTCAACTTTCTACAGCATTTACAAACAGCTGCAGTTTTCTTAAAGGCAGAAACACCCTCAAATTTACCCACATGTTTGGCATCATCTGTCTCAGATGTTCACAGGACTCCAAACACAGCCTCTCCCACCTCTCAAATGGAATTGCTTTCGACTGACAGAGGCTCAATCTACATCCCTGACTCAGCTCTTTCCACAGCCAAACCACTGCACAGGTACATGAAATACATGGCCAGATGGCACTAGCTCACTCCTGCAGCTGATGGTACCTGCCTTTCAGATTTCCCAAAGGAGAGTAACCCCTGCTTCACATTATTCAAGGCCTCTTTTGTTCTGGTTTTAATCCTGTTTCCAGCCATTAGCTTATTTGACTCCTGAATTGCTATCAGCAAGAATGATGCCACTTGGTATCGTTCACAAGAGATCCAACACCTGCAGACTCAAGCTATGAGTCAAGAAAGACAATTATGGGAAACTAATTATGCGCAAAGCAGGAAAAGCAAGTGGTAGTATGTTAAAGTGTTTTATCCAGAGAGAAGGCAATGAGGTGAGGGCAACTGAGTTGTTACGTAGATAGATAAGGAGAGAACGTAGGTGTATAGCCTAAAACCAGCTAAACTCTAAAAAAATCATGTGAAACAAAAAGGTGGGGTTTTTTGTTGTTGTTTTGTTGTTTTTTGGTTTTTGGTTGTTTTTCCCACAAAGGAGACACTTGAGCCAAATCACATTATTTGCATAAAGCATGCAAATTAAATTATGTCGCTTGTTTTTAATGGACATAGTATTTCTACTAGCTGTGGAAGAGGATGGCCGGGGGTGGCAGGCCTCGCTGCCGCCAAAGGGAGCCCAGAGGGGTAGTTCCCAAGCATTTCTCTCCTTCAGGAATGACATCGGCAATGCACCATGGCCAGCCTGGCACGGCCGCCTGAGAGGGTGCTGCTTCTTACTATCCCGGGTGAGGAGGAAGGCAGAAGAGGAAAGCAGCCTGCTGAAAGCAAAGCATAAATACACACAGATCCAAAGCTTCCAGCTCCAGCTGAACTCTGCAGACCACTCTGCCTTGGGAAACCGAGGACCAAA
>JANHGB010049146.1:26884-54991 GCA_026283785.1 Coracopsis vasa
GCTCCATCCCTGGCAGTGTTCAAGGCCAGGTTGGACAGAGCCTTGGGTGACATGGTTTAGTGTGAGGTGCCCCTGCCATGGCAAGGAGGCTGGAACTGGATGATCTTAAGGTCCTTTCCAACCCTAACTATTCTATGATTCTATGATGATTCTATGAATACCAAAACAAGCAGAAAACAGAATAATCAGCAAGACACACAGAAGTTAAAGAGAAGCAGAGACTCCTACAGCTGCATCTAGTTCTTCATACTTGAAAAGGGTTTTGCATAACTGAACAGAGCCATGCTAAGAGACTTCAGCACAGTAATGCAGACATTCTCTCTCTTGCTTTTTTCTCCCAGTTTTTCCCACTCCTACAGTGAAACAATCTAATTAGCTTTTTTGAGCAAAAAAAATCAATCACCTATGATAATAAATTGTATTTGTCAATATAAGCAGCTTATGTGATTGTTTTTGCTCATTGGTTAGATCCTGGGTCACTTGCATCTCATCTATTTTCTACTTGAAAGAGAAGTTGGTTGTTTAACATACGATACAGAATGTACTGAAATGAATCCAGGATTCATCTGAATTGAATCTATGAAAAACTCACATTAAACTAAAAAGGCAGCATTAACCCCTTGAAGCAAGTTAAAACAAGACAGGAGGAATAGAACAAGAGACTGTAGTAGGATTAAACAGTAACTAACTAACAAGCTGTCTCTGTATAATTCTTCCAGCTGCTTCTATCTGCTCCTCATTGAATGCTCTTCCTCATATGTAGAAGTACAAATGCTAACAAAATTTCATCAAATTCTAATCAGATTATCTCAGCGGACTAACTGATCTGGCCTCTCAGTCCTTCTCACTGAGTAAGTTACATCACATGCAAGTGTGCATCCCAATTTGCTTCCCAGCACTGTAAACCTACCCTTCCTATGGAAGAGAGACTGCTGGATGTGGTCTGGTGCAAATGGCGAAAGTGAAACCCGTAACCACCTGAAAATGAAAGCAACAAAACCAAACAAAATCACTAAGGTGTTAACACATACAGTGTTCAATTACACAATCAGCAGAAAATGCAGAGTAACCATTCAGTTCTCCACTGTAAGTATTTCAGCACTCTGGACAACTAGAATTGCATGGAAGTAAGAGAAAAGCATCATCAGCCCACAGGCACTATTGTTAATTTGACACCAAGACACCCCATTGTTCCGGAATTGCATTATACAGTGTAGAACAGTTAGTCTCATCTTCAAACATGGCTTTCTCATCTCTGCCCTGAGCACTCCTCATAACTGACTGCACACAAAATTAATCAAGAACTGCCACAGTTGGAGAAAACAGCAAACAGCATGCAGGCAGCTTCTATTCCTCCCAAGTAAGCATTAAAAGCTATCAAGGCACTAGGAGATGCTGAAGATATACCATGTCACAGACAAGCAGATACTGATAGCTTCCTTAAACATGAAAACTCACTGAAGTGAAACCAGGGCTTTTGGTTTTGTTTTTTTTTTTAAAGAATTCTTTTAAAGCCTAATTCTATTACACATCATCAGCAACAACTCTGAATTCCTCTTCCTGACTTTCGTATTCAAAGGGATCTTTGATAATCAGGATTCCACCCAGGGTAAGAATCAGATATCAGATGCTTAACAGCTGAATGAACAAAAGAAAACTAGGAATGCATTGCTTGGCCAATGTATGATAACACGCATCAGGTAAGGGAGTTAATTAGCACTTACAAAGCTAAAATAAGTTTTAAGTAATAATATTAAAGATGCTAAACTGGAGAGGAAGCGGAATAGGCTTGCCTGTCCCGTGAGTGGTTGAAGACCCTGATCTGTCCGTGACGGTAGATAAACTTTGAAATCTGGTATGGCTTTAGGGAGATGTGAAATGGAGACCAAGTTTCTTGTCGCTCAAACAGCTCTGGGTGATTGCACACCTGTAAGAAAGAGAGCAAGTCAAACACTGGGAGGAATTCATTTAGTCAGGTGCAGCATTTACATCCCAAATCAATACAACTATTGATCACTATAGTATTGCACAGCTATTTTAGTGTATCTACCAAAATTTGAATACAGCAGCACATCTTTCCCTATTCACGTAACAGCTGTTGCCTCTTCTTCCTAAGCGAATGATTTCCTCACAACCAATTTGGAACCAAACCAGTTAGCAGATGCATGCACCATTTGGCTAAAGCTCTCCTACCCCAACATCATGCTGCACTGCATCAGAAACACAACTGAACTGTGCTCAAATTTGCTTGCCTATGCCCGAAATTTTTTTATATGGTGTTTTCTAGAAGCCAGATTTTAGTTCTGTGCTAATGAATGATTATTCCTTTTAAAATAGCCTTACCTTCCTGAACTGCATGACTAGATTCATGAGACTACTAGTGGTGGTCTGTGCTTGCTGCGTAGTGCCCATTGAGGACTGCAAGAGGTCATCAATAGAGATTTTGTTTTTCAGGGCTTGGTACAACAGCTTCTGTCGACTTGTCTGCTGGCAGTACATAAGAATTTCAATCTGAAAAACAGTAATTAAGATTTAGCCTTTTGTGTCTCTGAAATGGAAGATGAACCACATCAGTACACACAAAGCAGAGAGAAATATATCTTAAGGAAAACATAACTTTCCCCCAAAACACATATATAAGAGGCTACATTCACATCTAATTCAGGATCCAACCTGGGAAAGTTTAGGTAATGATGTAGGAGACAGACCTTTAAAAGCATGTGAGCACAACTAAGTAAACAGATTCAGAAGAAGCTCTGAAAATATCAGATCTGCAGCTGATCAGCTTAAAATCTGACCTCAATTCTACTATCCTACTGTTAAAATGCTACTCATTTAGAGCCATCTTAAACATGTGTCAGGAGCCCATGACAGTGACAGATGTATCACATAATAACAGTCTGTGGGAAGCTCTAGTTCCGAAATTAATAAGACTATCACAGCCAAGTAGATGCCTCTTAACCAGTGGTCCCATAACCTGGGGACATGTTGACTACAAGATCATCCAGTACTGCTAACACTCACATGAGATTAAGAGACTAACAAGAGGGAAGAGTATGATGTTGCCACAATGCATTTCTTGCTCTGTAGAGACAAGCAAAAAGAACCCTAAATCCATGCCAAACCCTTCACAAAGACAACTGGTGATGTTTATCACCCAATCACTGTTGCATCAATCTCCTTCACCTCAATTAGTGATATTTCTGTCAACTTAATCAGGCTTAAAGGTTTCTATTTGTAACTGTTAACAAAAGGTTTTCTCTAGAAGAAAAGTTTATTAATTAGGGATTCTTCAGTTACATTCACATCTAATGAGATTGCTGGGATGTGGTGCCAGAAACCGAAGGTCTGTGAATGGTCTACAATCAAGCTTCAGGTATGCAGGCTGCCAAATGAGTTTGAAAAACCAGATCAGAGAACAGAGCTATGACAATGACGTTGAAATACTCATTCCAGATAAATACTTTTTCTCACCTTATCTGACAGCTCATTTTCCACATCCTTCTTGATTCTTCTCAACATGAAAGGCTTCAGGATCATGTGCAAGCGGGATAGTTGGTCTGAAATAAAGGGATTGGGGAATAAGGAACAACTACTTCACCAAAGGAGAAAACTATACTCCTTACAGTGCATGAGTCCTTACACCACAGAGTTGGTATTTCTCTGTTGGTACTTTTTCCAAATGAATGCTGTGCTACACTGTTTGACTTACAAATCTGAAGATCTGCATCAAAGAATGAAGTTCTAAAGCATTTTTTATGTTCTATATTCATCTGGGTTGAACAATATGGGCTTAAATTTATCACTGACTATTAGTGCAAAAGAAAGTTTCAGATGAGACATTGCTAATTCATGAAAAGAGATCATTACAGTTTTAAGCCTTCACCCACCAAAATTATAGCATCACAAGAACAGGGCATACATTGCATTGACATATAACTACAGTCTTTACTATAACCTGCAAAAACAAAACCTCTGGGTATTTGAGAACTCTTAAAGCCTTTACTTTGTGACAAGTTCCAACTGCGCTGTGTTCTACTCCAATTACATATCAGGTATCTTACTCAGCTAGATTTTTTTATGTAACTATCCCCTAAAATTTGCTGTTAAGATTTCTGCCCCCCCCCCAAATTTGTATGCTGTTCTTCTGGAGCACAAAAGGTGTTTAGTGCTTGGTGTTGTAGATACTTAAAATATTTGTTTTCCTCTGTTTGGGAAGGAGGAAGACTGGAGACAGGCAGCAAATCAACATTTTCACTAGATGTTTTCCTATTCATTGCATATGCTACATTACAGTCAGAAACATGAACTTGGACATAAACTATGGACAACAATCCTTAACATTCCAATCCCATTATACACCCTCCACTTTAGATGATGTTTCTCATACAAAAAATGAGAGATAAAGTTTAACTATCAGAAACTGCAAAAGGCAACAGATTTTTTTACATAAAAATTACTGCAGTTACACACTGTACTCACTCTCGTCAATGGCGGACTTGTTCTCTGCATGACTCTCTATGTCCTTGGAAAACCACTCATTGAACTCTTCATGGGAATCAAACAGCGTTGGCATGATAAAATGCAGTAGGGCCCACAGCTAAAAGGAGAGGAGAAAACAACAGATCAGCAAAAGTCACCCTACTGTGGGCAAGGTAACTGAGGATCTCAAAGCCTTGCAGGTCTTTATGAGCAAAATCACTTTGCTAGAGCACAAGCCATGGCAAAATTAAACAAAAACCCAGCTGCATCCTCTTCCTCCTCACCCTCCTGACAAATGCCAGATGTATCAACAAGACACTATTAGAAAGCAGTGAGAAACACACCACAATGATTTCAGCCAACTGAAGGAAAAGCCACAAGAATTAGATTTCATCCTGAAATTTAGGTATTACCACCAGGTACCTTCAGCTTTATTTTTATTTGGATGTGTGGCTCATTTCTATATTTTCCCTCCCAGAGCCGCTCCCATGTTTGCTTGGCCACAACCACACAAATACAACAGGTTTCTCAAGTGTTCACATATATATTTAGTGTGTATTCTTGTTATAAAGAGAAGTCCACTCCTGTGAGCTCCTGCATACCTCAGCCATCGTGTTCTGGATTGGTGTCCCAGTCAACAACAATCTGTTTCGACACTGGAACTGTAGTAGGATCTTCCAACGAACACTGATGAATAAAATTAAGAAAGATCATTAAAACTGCTTTTTGAAGAAGGACATGAAACAAAGTATTTTAAGACCAATTGCTTCCAGTGACCTTGCCAAATGATTTTTGGAGGTCACTGGGTAAAACTATCACAGCTACTCTCCAGTCTTTCGAAAGACAATTACAGGAAGAAGTAGCCTTTAACCAATTATAAAGATACATGCATTACTTATTTTATTTTTTAAGTGTCTTTTTACTCATTTTAATACAAATGCTTGGACATTAAGATGATCTTATGATCAGAATAATTAACTTCCAGAAAGAAACAGTTATTATGAATCAGAATGTCATGTATTTGTCAGACTTTATAACACTGAGTGTATACTGTGGCAGGAATGCTGAGCTATACATTATAGTCCTCTTAGAAGGGCAGTTTCCAAAGAACGTTGAAGAAACAGACTTTGGTCAGAGTGAGTCTGCATCTAAAGCAATCTTCAACTTACTGTGTACAGTGGCAACTTGGACAAAGGTTATGGGAAAGCAATTACAGAAGCAAAGACGGACAAATCCATTACTTGAAAACAAACAGAAAACTTTCTGGCATCGAGTCTTATGACAAAGATTGGGCTTTATTGCAGCCAACAGTATTCACAGGGTTCTGACCTTCAATTGTGCCTGGAAGTGCCACTGAAGAAGGAATCAAAATAATGCATTTAATGGAGCCAATATAAGCAACTTATGCTAAAGACTGTGGACTGTTCAGTAGGCAGAATTGTGAGAGTAGTCAGGAAAGGAGGTGAACAGAAAGAAGCATTTCACACTGTTCTGTTTAACTGTCCCGTACTCCATGCAAGCTTCTCCTCCACAATTACTTTTTAATTACTTTTTACATATTTGGAGAAGGAAAATCTAAATGCAAAGAACTACTGGATTAATCCAGTGACAGAGAATTATACAGATACTTAAGTAGGTTAGACAAAGGGTTTCAATTTTAACTTCTATCAGCTTATGGAATCCTGACATTTTTGTGATACTCCTTCAAGAGGTTGATACAAAGGGCAGACTTTATTTCCAGTTAATTTATTACCTGGAGCTACTCTTGAGTGCTTGTGCTTCATCCAGCACCATATATTGCCACTTCACTCGCTGGAAATACTTCACATCCTGTACTACTAGCTGGTAACTGGTAATCACCACGTGGAAAGGAGCATCCTGAGTATACAATGTCTTCTATAAACACAAAATAAGAAACAAACATCAACATAAGGTAAATACATTGTAAATAGTTCACTTTTGTGCACTGAAATTTCAGGCTTCTGTTTCATAACCTTTTCTCATTATTACTGCATTTTTCCCCAGCTGACTTTTTAAACCAACTACAGCACAGTTATTCAACTGGTGGATCTGGACTTCAGCCCATTACTCCCTGAGCAATTTCAGATGCTTCTTAATGTGCCAGATAAGACCCAGGCACTGAACCCTACAAAACTCTGTTGTTAAATCAGGAACAATCTGACAGGCCTGCAGGGATGCTCGACTTGGGCATCCTGAGTTAGGTTACTCAAATAGAATGAACAGTCCTTGACAACGAAACTTCCTGCTTTATTTACAGAGCTCTAGTTTCTTCAACTGAACTCGATACTACTGTATGGAGCCCTGTACAGTACTGCTCTCCAGCACAAGAGAAACCTTCTACCTTATTATCTTAATGAAAATACTACTACATGGATGAAGAAACAGAACTCTGTATCTACACATTGTTTAACTTGGTGGCGTGTAGAAACAGTTTCTGGTTTACCCTGAACAAATAACAAAGATGGCCAAAGTGCACAGACATGCTGGTATTACCTGACTCCAGAACTTCCTGATCACTTTTCTGTCGTGGGGATTTCCCCAATAAGGGAGCACCTGGAAGAGTACAAAAGTAGAAAGACATTATTTCCAAAGAAAGACATACCTCCTCTAGATTTTTATACTGTGTATTCTACAGAATGAGAAGACAGAACTCTTTCTCCAAACAATGAAAAGGGATCTATCTTTCTTAATAGAGAGAAAATAGGAATGCACTTAAAAATACTTAGAAACAAGGCACTCCAGGCAAAGGCATCAAGCAACTTATGCCTAATATAATGACTACATCAAGGTATGCTGAGAATCTCTAAATGCCCAGTAGCATGTTACACCTTCTAGTCAGTTTTTTCTAAGAATTAAAAATGATACTTTGTTTATGGCAGAAAAAGGTCTGCCCTCAACTGCTACAGTTAACCCTTACAGGACTAGTAGGCTTGTTCTCCTGTTTAACATTCCTCACTGTTCTCTTGGGTTTGTATTTCAGAACCGACCCCCAAAATCTGAGATAAAACATTTGGTCTGGACATATTTAATATGAGAATTTTTAAAAGTGAACATTACTGCCAAAGAAATCTGTTAATCCATTTAGAGCTCAACATTTCATGTGTCCTTATTACTCAGAACAGGCTTTTGCAGTGAGCTGAAACCAGTTACTGATTAACAGTGTTGTACTGCCATCTTCTGTCTAATGACAGTACTACACTCAACCAAGACAAAGTGAGGAATGCTCATTTCTGAGGTTGTGAAAGCTCTTAAAACATCTCCTTCCTTCAACTGGCGAGCTCCAAATTTCAAAGTGTCTTTTGCTGAATGTTCTTCCAGCTGCTCTGAAATAATGATGCTAGTAAAGAAGCAGACTAATCAAAAAGTGATCTGCCTTTAAGTTTACATATTCTGCCACAGACCTGAAGAAATTAATTCACCATGATTTACTACAAGCATAACTGACCACACACTTCGGAAGCAGGAACAGAACTGGCTGAAAAAGACTGATCAAAGTTTTAAACATGTGAGAATCATAAGTTTAGAAACCTTCTTTTTAAAGCATGTTCTGTTCAATGGCTGAGGTAAACATTATTATGCAATAAACTCAAAGAAGAGCGATATGACAGAAAAAGGTAAATTTTTAAAGTCAAAAAATGGAAAACTATCTTTTCACAACCACCATGACTGCATTTTTTTATATTTTTTCTGTATTTCATTCACAAGGAGGAGAAACCATAAACAATTGCTCGTCTATTCTATATGATGAACTGATTAAAGGAAATGAGAAAGTAGGCAGAATGGTCAACTGCTCTGTTTCCACTCCAAGGTTTTTAATCAGGACTCCTATTATTTTGGCCTATGCAAATACATAAAAGGATTATTTTTAGGCAAAGAACTCAGGAGAACAGAACAGTTTGCTCTTAAGAAAACAGAACTTTCTTGCACATGCTCCTTACCTTAAATTTAGGTACAAATCTGGCAAACTCTTGGTGCCAGTTGTTAAGAGTAGAGGCAGGTGAAATTATTAAAAAAGGTCCCCAGATGTTCTCTCTCTGGAATGCACACATAAATTAAATTTAACATAAATTTAAGGAAAAAATACATCCACAACTTAATTGAGGGGAAGGGATACAGAGACAGTTTGGTAACAGCTTTGCAACCACTAAATAACAGTGGTTGTGTAAAAGATGGAAATACATGCAACAGCAAAAATTCCTCCCAGCACAGTAGGTTATTATTAGCACATAGTAGAAACAAACAGAGCAGATCTAATGTTTAACTAAGTATATTTCATAACAGCAAATTTGTTCCCACAACAATCTCCTTTGTGTCTGAGAGCTACCACCTTCACATTACTAACAACCCCTGGCATTTTAGGAAGGAAAAGAACTTCAGGTGGCATTGGAAAGCTTTGCTCCATTACATCACATGAGAATGCCTCCTGGCGAGTAACAAAGCTGATCCGTTCGCATATTGGTAGTTAGAAGCCACCTGCATAAGGGAAAGCCAGAAAAAGTAAAAGCCCTGTATAGGCTTCCAAAAATCTCAGGTTGCTGTGCAAGAGGAAGACAAGCCTATCTGTTATTTCTTTCATACAGATGAGCTCCAGAGCCTCTGGCTCTGTACAGCCTGCCAGTATGGTGGTTGATAGTGCCAAAAGGAACATAAACAAATGCATGTAACTGTTGTTTGGTCACTACTGCAGCTACTTCTGGTCTCAGTATCACTTAGCTAATATCTCCTATTTAAGACAAGTGACCAGATGCCAATGCTTTTTTCTTTTAAATAATGAATGTCTATTTCTGCATGAAGAAGCAAGCTCCTGTTGCTTTTGCTGTTTTGTTTGTCTGCCCTGTAACAGAAGAATCACTATGTTTCCAAAAAGAAAACACCCACTGAAATATGGAACCACACTGCTATGAAGCTCAGAATTTGGACTTAATTTGTACAAGTCTCCCTGATTTGTAAAACTTGGTGACTCATCAAGTGTACAATCTGTCCCCTCATCACGCTTTCACATTCAGTGTAAGTGAAAAGATACTGCTCTGTAAATAAATGAAAATTCTATTTTTATTTACATATATATTTATATATAAACATATGCACACCCCCACACCAATTTCAAAGGCTCCACTTAAAAACAAAGGGGTTTGCCCCTTTTAAGACATTTAAGCTTTATAATCTAGAAGGCATTGTCAACTGTGCGCACCTTCCATCAGGAATAAGCTACAATCCACCTACCTCAGCCAAATGTGCAAGCAGAGCAATACTTTGTACTGTTTTACCCAGACCCATCTCATCTGCCAGGATTCCATTGATGCCCTGCAAAGGAACCATAAATTAACACCTTCATCTTACTACTTTTAACTTTTACTTATTTCCTAAATAATCAAGAATACTAGTATGTGGCTTGCATTATATTTTCCTTTCTTCCAAAGACATTACAGATCGAGTATATGGGATATGTTTTTAAACCCAGCAAATCTTTTTGACCAAGTTTACTCTAATGACTAATAATCCTAGAAGTGTAAAACATTTGCAAGATGTACTAAGATACCTGCTCATATAGGTTGGCCAGCCAATTCATGCCTTTCAGTTGGTAACCTTTTAGTTTTCCATTGAAAATGGTAGGCTGTGGAATATCTTCTCCTGCTCGGATGGATGGGTTTGCTAAACTGTAGCTCTCTCCAAAGCCAGTACCGGACTTGTTAGCAGCCCGTAAAGCAGCTGCTCGACTCTCCTTTGCATCTTCATCAAATGATCTGGTCTAAACAGCAAGAGGAAAGCATGTGTAAGATGATGAACATATGTCAAGAAACTATAGTAAAAGGCTTTACATTTCACATTACGAATAGGATGTCTGACAGAAACTAACAGAAAACAAGCCTGTTCCTAAAGCTCAAGTATTTATAATCTGGGTTTCTACCTATTTAGCACAGAAAGTGGCAAAGGAATTAAATTCATATCTGGCACCCCGGATTCAACTTGACTTGGCTGCTATAAAAGACCCTGGTTCTGTGGCCTCTACCAATTGCTCTGCTTTCTCTTCTATTTCACAGATCCAAAAAATACATACCCGGGCCTGATGAATCTGGTAAGCATCCTCAGCATTCTTCAGAGCTTGAGCCTTGTAATAGTTACTGTCTGAAAACAACATCTCCAAGTTAGAGCTCTGCAGCAATAGCCTCCCAAACTTACAGAGACATAAATTCCAGTAATTATAATAGTGCTTCTTACACAGAAGGATTTCACACTTGAAATTGTAAATTTGTACAATCATGTGGGGAGTACAGTAAATTTCAGAAGAGTGCACAGGAAGTATTGTAGATCAATCACTTACCATAATCTTCTTGGGTGATGTTGACTACTACTCCTCCGCCAATATCAATCTGCCTTTGGGTAGAGCTGTCTTCCAGTTTGCGTAGGATTTCCTCCTGTATTCCGTCATGCCCCATATCTCGTTTACGACTCATGAAGTGGGCATATAATTCAGTTTGAGTGATCAGGAAGTTAAGTTTTCGCTGCTGTCTCTTAGCCTAGGAGAAGAATTACAGAATAGTTAGGGTTGGAAAGGACCTTAAGATCATCCAGTTCCAATCTCCCTGCCATGGGCAGGGATGCCTCACACTAGACCATGTCACCCAAGGCTTTGTCCAAACTGGCCTTGAACATTGCCAGGGATGGAGCATTCACCACTTCTCTGGGTAACGTGTTCCAGTGGCTCACCACCCTCACAGTAAAGAACTTCTCATTGTACGTAAGAACACTGACCACCACCATAAACATCTATATTAAAATATGAAATTGCTGTAAATTAAAGCTCTTTTAAATTCAATAATCATGGCAAACACCACCATAATTTAATAAAGGAAAGTTTAAAAGATGCGTTCACACTGAAAAATTAAAAGATTGACAAAAGTAAAGAGGATTTTAGTGGTCCAAAGCGAAAGAACTGAACAGTTAAAAAAATACTGTCATGACAACCTAACTCTAACACTCTGTTATTTACTAGTAAAGAGAATTATGATAGAATACATGAAATACATCACTAGGTGATGCAGTTCAGGTATTACCCTTGGTTTTGCATTCAGCAAGACACAAGAACTGTTCATTCGTAGGTTCTGATTAAAAAACGCTACAGTGAGAAGTTGTCTATTAATCTAGGTCAGCTCCATCTCACCCACTTGTAAAGAATTCATACAGTTTGAAGGCTTTTTTTTTTACCATCCCTAGGTAACATTTGAAGAATTACATTACAAGCTTTAAGATAGCAGAAGTATGTGGAATACCACTGAAACAGGACAAATAACGAATTCACTGGCTGAATTTAGGAACTCAAATTGTCCAGTTACTTCTCTATCTCCTCAACAGATTAATTATCAGCAATCTGTGGGTTTGCTGTACCTCTCTCATCTCCTCATCCAGTTTGCGTTGCTCCAGAGCCTCTTTCTCAGCTCGTTTGCGATGTTCTTTTTCCACCTTTTCATACTTTTTCCAATAGAGAAGCATCTCCTTGGTAAGACGACGTGCTCGTGGTAGAGTTTCCTTACAGTTCTTCTGGGCCTGGATAGCAGCTCGGCGTACCTCCCTCATGCACTGATGGGCAAGCTAGAGAGAAATAACATTTTTGAAACAGTAGTAAAATGGGCACCTTTTAAAGAAAGCCCACAATAAACAACACCAAATGTAACCATAACCAAGTCTGATCCTTCAGTAAAGCTTCTGAAATGACATGAGAGACAGTGAACTTCCAAAAACCTCCCAGGACGGCTGAGAAGACAAAACCTGAAGACAGTTTCAGCATGGTGTGATACTTAAAGGACTGATCTAGTGGGCAGATCCTTGGAAAAGGACTTGAAAGAGAGTTCAATGCCTGCCTGCAACTCTGACTCAGCTATTCTAGACACTTCTGTGGTTCATTTCTCACTGCTCTTATAAGGCTGCTGCAGTTTTGGTGGAACACAGTCCCATTCGTATAAATACATTGAGAAGTAGGGGAGTATCCTAGATTTTTCCTACCATCTCATGAAGAAGCATAATACAGTGTAATTTTTCATTCTAGTATAAACCAATCGATGCATTGTCACAATGGTCAAGGTTGCTTGGTTGGTTTGTGACAGGGTTTTTGTTTCCTCCACTAAAATTTGAACATCACCAATTCTAACACACGCGTTTCAAACGATCAAACAAAATGAAAACAAAGGGGAAAAAAAGTGGAATTTCAAAGCCTCTAAGTCTGCTGCATCACTCCCTTGCTAAAATGCATTTGTGATACCTATAAATACAATAAAATCACAGGCTGTTTGCCCAGACAACACAAAGAAATCCAATCTCTGCTAGCTAAGGAGAACCATAAGAGAGAACCTACCTACAGCAAAGTTTCTTTAATATACACATACAGGTCCTGTTTTCTGCATGTCTTACACAGAAAATGCTCCCTTTTTCCATTTTGTATATACATTACAAAAAAATTTCTGCATCATCTTGTCTCTGATGATTCTTAGCCACACATTTAATTATCTTTTCATTAGCCATATAAATGAATCAGACACTTGAGTATAACACTTGAAAACTGCACTGAAAGCCATCACCAAGTGTTCTTAAAGTAAATCTTTTTAGGTAGAAACAATGACACTTCTCAGAGAAGGCTCTGATGAGGAATGAGATGAATTCCTTTTGCAATCACTTAAGCACAAAATTGTTCTGTTTTTAATCTTATCTCCTATATATCTTTATGTAAATTAACACATTTAATATTCCAAGAGCTCCTTTGATTTAATCAAGAATGCTTAAACCAGAAAATTCTAGCTAGTGGATAGATGGGCAGTTCAAAAGCCAAAAGAGTGGACCAAACTCATTAATTTATTGCATCAAAGATCAGTAAATTAAAAATGTACAAACCAAATCTTATGAAAGCCAAAAAACATCTCATGAAACGCCTGTTGCTTGTTTCATCTGTTGCTTATGAAACATGCCAAAACAATACATCTAAAAAATGAAAAGCCTTATACTAAATGACATACAGTGCTTCCTCCTATATCACCCTGTTAGTATAGTCAGTATTGTAAGAAAGAGAAGAAACATAAAGAGGTTACAGTTTGCTTACTACACCCAGTACAAGTAACAATATAAAGCTAAGAAACACTTACCTTTTTGCTGTTGGTTAGGAAAAGGTTGCGGGCTGAGGCTTTTTGTTTGTATGCCTGTAGAAAAATACCACCTTAAAATCAGTTAAAGTGCAATGGCTTCACAGTATTTTATAAGATCACTATGCAGACTACAGAAGATACACATGCCACTTCAGCCTTGACACTACTGTAATTGGGTACAGGTACTGTTAACTATTTTTTATTTGACTGAAACAGCTTTTCATCCTTCCAATTCCTGAAGGAAGCATGTAAAACATCGCCTTTTTCAGGATTGCTCCTTTAATTACTACTATTGCAATGTAGGGTTCTCCTTTTCCACTGTTAGCACTGAAGTAAACAACAAAAATTTCCAGTTTCCCAAATATGTTTAGAATTAATGGACATTCTATGTTCCTTACATGATCAAAATCAGTGTTTTGAAAAAATAAGGTCTATCACACTACGCATATCCTTTGCCTGGCTTCGCAAGGGATGATACAGCCATCACTCATATTCAACTTCCTAGGATTCAAAGTCTATTAACTGTGAACTCCAAAAAGCAGGTTCAAAGGTCCACTACGATCACATCTCATAAAACCAGTGACACTGAACCCAGCTTTCTACTTCAAATGTGCCCGAAGCTCCTTTTGTAAATAATACACTTTTCCCTAGACTGTTTCTGAAGTAAGTTTCAAAAAACACACATGCTACTATGACCAAAACACTTCTTTCCTGAACTTCATGTAAAACCTAGACACTGGTTTCCTCTACGTTGCTATCCTGTAGACCAGTAGGAGTACCTGATAGAGTCTACTGTGCTTTTCATAGAAAAGGGCTGAATAACGAAAGCTGTGGCAAAGCACTGCATGATCCACTTAAACATCACTGGAGGTAAGAAATTCAAACTACACTTTGCTTACAGGTTATAGAGTATCAGTTTGGTCATTAAAGGCCACCAGGAAGATCAGCTCTTATTTCACAATGTTTTTCTAAGTGTCAACTCTCCACTAAGCTAATTTTGTGTTTCACTTTCTTGCTGTCATCATTGATCTAATGCCATAAGCCACTCTCACCTTTGGCAACTCCTTTTTAACAATGCTAAGCCACACTTTCCGCCGACGTGCATTAAGTTGCTCAATACTCAAATGCTTTTTCTTGGACCCAGGTGGTGGTGTATCTTGAGAAAACTTGGCAAAAACTTTGGTCTGGTGATGGTGGCATCGTGGTGACTCCTCTGAAGAGAGTTCTTCATCCCGTCTCCTCTTTTTCTTTACTTTTTTCAACTTGCCTGCATGGCAACAATGATCATAAAATCAAATTTCTGTTTTGGGGATACACTTAGTCAGGTATCTTTCCTGAATAAACTATTTTAGTTGATTTATGCATGGAACCAACAAGAAAGCCAAACTTATCCATGTTTCCTAACACTGGTACCATCAATTTACCATATTAGATATTTTCTCATTACTTTATAATAGAAATATCTTCCTGTTTAATAAGTAACATGGTGAAATGCAATTTTTCCACCCAGGAAAATATGCTTTATTAGTTAAAATGTCTGGGACCTGGTGCAGTGCTTGTTGCTTTGAAGTTAAACTGTACTTAAAGACATGTAAAGGTCAGACATTTGAAGGTAACAGCATTAGCATTCGGAAGGGTAAGTCTCAAACTGAACTTCTCAGCAGCTGAAAGAGACTGGCATGTTATCATGTATTACAGATACCAGCTTTCAGAGGAAACTGATACTGGTATCAGATACTAAAAATATTCTTTGTGAGTATGCAAAGTCACTGATGCTGCAAGATTAGTGTAGGACAAAAAAAATACACAGTTAAAGGAACTTGCAGAAAGATAGGAAGGAAGGAAGCCTAAAATAGTCCCATTAAAACACAGCTCAAACTGAAGTACTTGCACTAGAGAGAATTCACCTTATGCTGATAGTTCACTGCCTTCTCTTCCTGCTTCCTTACAGATTTACAGCTGCTGCCAGCTCAATCAAGAAAGGAAACTTGTAGTTCTCGGCAAACATGCAACTGAGAAGCTCCAGCTGAGAGGTTACAGAAGTAATTCTATTTTAACTCACACTGGACACCAGTTCTGAGTTCCCTCTGATTTCCAGAAAACACTCCCTATCATTTCTTGTTCACTAGAATTACATATTCAGGAATAAATGCAGCAGGTACTGGATGAGTTCTTACATTTTCAAGGAACTATTGTGTTTTCAAACAACTCTGAGTAAATGGACAATGCTACACAATGGTCCTTACGGATTCCGAAGCAACAAATAAAGCTGTAAGGTACTTACTGCATAATTCTTTCACTCTAGATGCAGAGGTCTACAAAGAAAATCTAAAGCTGTGAATTCTCAAATCACACCCTTTTTTTCTCCCTAGCTTTCTAGAAGCCACAAGATAAAGCACAGTATTTTCTAAAGATTTTCTTTGACAGAACTGGGTATCTCCATGCAAAACCCAACAGTTTTGAACATTTATATTTATTCAAAGGAAATAATGTAGGAAAGAAGTTTGATCACAACAGCCATTTAAAAACACAAGGTAAGTGACTTTACCTTTTAATTTTTTCTCTTCTTTAAACTTCTTTTTCTTGGGCCCTAGCAGGTGGCGCTGCTGCTCATAGTAAGGATCATGTGTAGACAGCAGTCCTGCACTGTAGTACTGATATTGCTGCAACTGAAGTGGATGTAAATGAGCCCAGTAATGGAAAACAGATATAGCAGATAACAGATAGCAGGTAAACAAGTTCAGATCTTTATCGTAAATAGGAGATCAGAAAACATGCATTTCTCCATATTCAGCACCATTATCAAGGATCATATAGCATCCGAAGTGAAACTACTCCCAGAGGTGGCCTCCAAGTTCTATACAGAGAGCCAAGCCAACCCAGTTAAGTAAAATGGGAAGAGCAGGCAGTGAATCTTACACTTTCCAAAGATACTGCTCTTGCTCTTCCACATGGGTGCTGCCCAGCAAGAAGGCACATAACATGAAGTGGTCCAATTATAGACCTTCTATTTATTTTGCTTGCATTCCCAAATTACATACACGTTCTACTTTACCATTCCAAAGAATAGGTTTAGACAAAAAAATCTTTCATTTAAAAGATTTCCACAATGACAAACAACCTGAGCGTTCAGATTGTCAACTAAAAACACAGTTGCCCCAGCATTTTTTTCCCCAAATTATTAAAAAAGTCAGTATATCACAAGCATTATTCAACTAAAACATTAAAGAACGATATACAGGTTACGTATAAACAGGCAAACTAAAGACAGCACAGGTCAGAAAGTAATCATTTAAAACCTAAGCATACCATTAAGTTAATAAAAGAAGCTAAGACACTCTGGGTTTAGAACTTAACAAGTAAACAAAGGAAAGAAGCCCACAGAAACAAAGACCTGGATGGGAAAATACTTCTTCGCTCTTCTGGAGTTTCAAAAGAATATGAAATAAGATGGCAAATTTTTATTTCAGGCACATCCTCTTAAGAGGACTTCCTCCATCTGAGACTACTTTCTGGTGCAATTCAGAATAGCAATGAAAATGATTTCTGCAAAAGTCCTTACAATTCGAAGAAATATTCTACTAAAATCAAAATAGTCATAGAATTTGGCCTAATATTAAGAAAAAGACAGAAATGTGGCAGACTATTTTCTTATAGGAAGGGAAAAAAGAGAATTTAAGAAGGAAATCCAAAATAAAAAAGGTAAGAAAGAAAAAAAGTCAAGCAAATCCCCAAAGAATGACAGAAAACAGTAAGAAAGATAGTTCCTAGGTTTCTTCCAAGAATGTAAACATCACCTTATTACTCATCACCTCAATGATGATCCAAGTATATTGCTTTAAGTTTAAATATACAATTTTAGTCTTAAACAGCAGCTACTACCTGTATTAGGACTTAACCACAGCACTTCACTTTTCATATACGTTATCCAACTCTTGCATTCTAGCACCCTGTATCTGATCTACTGTCTAGGACACAGCACTGTGGAAGCTACATATAACACATGTGCCAGTACCAGCTACGTAAATTGACAGATTCTCAGCATAAGGCATCAACAGCTTTTCAGTCTAAGTAATTAATTAAATAACACTTGTCTGAAACTGATGGTAGATTGTTCTAGTCTAACAAACAACAGGATGCTTTCCAACCCACAAAATATTATGGGTTTTGATAAAAATGTAAGAGCAGTTAAAATAATGCAGTTAAAGGAGAGAATAAAAATCAAGGACATTAAAAAAATCTGGATTTTTACCTCTTTGTCTTTGCTATATTTACTTTGATGCAGTTTCTTGTATTTGTGTAATCGCAGCATATCGTGAAGTTCCTCCCTTGAAAGGGAAAATTCTTCATCCTCCTCGCCATCCTCATCACTCAGTGAATCTGTGTCACTGGAGTCATCACTCAGAAGGATACTCTAACAAGAATAAACAGAAACTAATTTAATAATCACAAGTCCCTATAGTGAATTGTTTATGTTAAGCACTACTAAGCCTTTACCTAATAAAGGGCTGTGGGTCTGGCCCAACAACAATACTTAGCATTTACAAAGTGTCTTCCATCTGAAATGCCTCAAATGGAAAGCAGTTTTCTGAGGTACAGCCCTGTGTAGCTGTGAATCCAATACATATTTTCTAATCTGTGGCGAGGTTTCTGTTTGTTTGGTGATAGTTACATGATTTTAGAATCTACTTTGTGGTTTTAGAAAAGCAGCAGTGAGGAAAGTCATGATAGCAGCAAGGGCATTTTGCACGGCTCCAGGTGCTTTCCTACCCCATTTGTAGCTTGTCCTGCTATTCTACCACTTCCCTCCTGCATCAGTTGCAGCAGGTTTGGCTCTTGTTTGACCTCTTGCCAACCTGCTGTCGCTAAATAAAGCAGGCTACATTACAGTGAAAAAGCAAGGATGGCATAAAGCCGCCATCCCACACTCTCCTTCCATCCTCATTTGGACCTTGTATTGAATTAATCTTAGACACAAACATACAGCCAAGTCCCAAGGTCTGTTTAATATATTTCATAATAGATCATTTTAATTTGGACAGTGTACTAATATTACTTCAAGTTTCTGAATGCACACTCACTGTGAAATCAAACTACAATGCTGCTGCTCACCCAAATTGAAATGCCTACTCTCCATTTTGCTACGCAATGAAAATGAAAGCCTCAAATCTACAGAGACTGTAATTCTATTTTGCTCTACCCAAAATCTAATATGATATTTATTATCAACTGTCACATACTCTTCTTACTTTCAATTTCCAAGACAAGAAGCCTCTGTAGAATGTATTTTTTGCTTTGGGAAGTGTTTTTTTCTTAATGTTAAAAAATACAAAGCCCCAAAAATACTCAAAATCCCCATTCCTTTCTTCTTAGCAACAGATACTAACTCCAGTTACCTCCAAACAAACAGAGCAGGCAAACAAGCAGCTAATATAGAACAAGACTAGAGAATTCATTTGGAGCCCTCTTTTCAGCAACACAAAATATTACCACATCTCTTTATCAGTTTATGACTCTTTCAGTGTGAGATTTTGCATCAATTAACTTGCATCATGTGGGTTAGGGCAGCTCTTAAAGCACATTAGTCTAGCTTTCTGAGGTCTCAGTAGGACATTTAAAATAAAATCAAATGGACTACTGAGATAAGAACAAACTTGATGGATTTGAAAAATTCATTTGTGATAATGTACTGACTAGTGCTCAATGTATATTCTTGCTGCTCTTTGCTTGCTTACATGTTTCTATACCATGACCTACATCAAATGACAAAATGGAATTACTTATCACTGTCTACAGTGTGTTGACTGGAACTCTACTCACAGATTTCATAACAGCGGCATTTCTCTCCAGTACTCTTACCTTCAGCCACTTTCTGCTTTTCTTCAGTTTGGAAAAGTTATACAAGTTTCCTTTTTCAGACTTTGGTTCTGTTTAGAGCAGAAATAAAAATAAAGTTGTTAAGAAATAACGCTTAATGTTTTTCCCAACTTACCCCAAGGAAAGCAGAGATTCAACCCTGTGCATGCATACCTGGCTGCAGCACTCCATTCAGGGAATGTGTGTTCAGCAGCCCAGAATTCCCTGCTCCAGAAGACTCCCCAAGCAAAGAGTTTGAAGGCTCTTCCTTAACTTGCATCATGGGATCCCTAGACTGAGGCAGCAAAGGATTGTCATCCAATCCATCTTCACTTTCATCACTGCAAGAAGATAGGTAATATGGTAACAATGAAAGAAAAATACTCAAAAGAGATGCCCATGCAACTTTCTTACATGTGGCCATTTTTCTAAAGGTTTGAGAATTGAGGCAGCTTCAGATCTGGTTTTATACACTGGAAATATTGCTAATAATAATTTTCTGTTAATCCTTTAGCAGTAGCTAATCATCAGACCAGCCTGGGTATGCTACTAACCTGCACCTTCAGTCTTTAACTAGGTAACTACTTTGAGAAGCATGAACTCTATAGTTCCAAAACACTGATGAATTAAATGTAAATTGTCTTGGGACAGAAACGTACCCAGAGGACTCACTTCTCATTGCTACAACTTACCTACACATAAATTCTACATCTGACAACAATCTTTTCATTTCACCTATGGCTACAGGCCATGTCCTTGAAAAATCAACTTTGTGCTTCTCCATCCTACGTTTTTCAGACAAAAAAAAGTTTTGACCACTCAACTATAAAGAAGAGCTTTGAAATATCATGCTAATTTGTACACAGGCTGGCAATACACTGATTATCAGCATGAGCTAAGAGAAGCACAGTCCAAAATTATTGAAGAAGAGTCTAAAATGAACAAGTCAGTACTAAATCCTTAATATGATGTTGTCTGGAAACAATATCATAAAAATGTTTGTCTTTTCATGGTATTCCCAAGGTAAAATGGAAAAGGTCTTGGTACCTGGATATACTCCTGTTGAAGATGGCAGAGGTCTGTCGTAAAAACTGATCCAGTTGTAGAGCTTTCTCCAGATACTGCAGATAAAGGGGTTTTGCCAGCTCTGAGCAGCTGCCATCCTCCCTGGCACCCAGCTCCGAGGCCATAGAACAAACTTCTCCTCATGCACAGGTGCCTCTGAACACACAGCTGTTAAGAACAAACAACAACCATCACCACCACGACCCCCAAAAGGGACCAACTTGGTGAGCAGGCAAACCTACTGCATACTACACCAAATGCTAGTACTTCACAGTACACATAACCAAGGTAGTTCTGGGCAAAAAGCTTAGGTTGCTGTTAACAGGTATTTTAAACAAACAGAAATTCACACTAAACTTTCCACCACAATATTACCAAAGCTAAAAACTAGACTATTAGTTTTCTGGTTTTTGTCTTTATGGATGCTGTTTGACAGGACTGAGCACTACACTGACCTAGCAGTGACATAAAAATTCAAAGTACAATGAAGCCAGTCCTTGAACATCAGCAGTAAACTTCTACCACTACTAAAGATAACATATGTCCCTGCCCATGGCAGGGGGTTGGAACTAGATGATCTTAAGGTCCTTTCCAACCCTAACTATTTTATGATTCTATGTTTCACTCTGAATAGAGGGCAGCAGCGTGTCTTGGAAGTTGAATGAAAGCAAATAAATTATTATTCTTAAGTTGAATCATATATATAACCTTACTCCACAAAGGAATAACTACTGAAAATACTGGTTTTACCATTCAATTCATAGCTGTAGTCTACAAAATACCAACGGGACTTTTCCTTTATTTTAAAGCAATGGTACTCTTAGAGCACTCAAAACTGTTACCTGCTGACAAACAAGCTACAAATACTTGACCAAAACCCCCACAATTCTAAAATTCAACTGTTATCTTTATTAAAGAAAAAACAACATATAATTAGCAATTTATTACACACTTTGATATTTACAAATTTAGAACATATTTTAGCTTTATGTTTTTTTCAACTAGGAAAAATAGCTGGATTTTTATTTTTCCTTTGTTCTCAGGATTTTAGATTCTTAAAGAGACACATCCCCTCTGCAATATTTGCATAATACATACTTTAAAAACAAGGCTATCAAAACATTTTATTGCTCTGTCAACTGCAGTTTTATTTTCCTTCAACTACAAAAGATGTCGTAACAACTGTTACAGTAATAGCTCTGTCAACTGGAATTTTATTTTCTTCAATCACAAAAGATGCTGTAATTGTCATAATAATAGTGAGAAAGATCATTTTAAATTCCTTCCAAAGTCACAGTTGTTACCATGTAAATGAAAGTGCTGTCAATATCCTAAATATTATAATATTTGCTAATAAATAAATGCCTTAAGCTTTTTCTTCTGGTGGAAGACAAGAATAAAAGCAGTCAGCTTTTGAAAGACCTGGATTAATTGCTCTTCTGAAGGATTCTTCTGGTTTCTAACGATTCTTAAGAATACTACGAAACCTGAAGCAAATCTCATATTAATTTCATGTGTAACATTTTATATTTTATCAATTATTAGAACTGTTAATGACTAAATTGTTTTAAGCTTATGTAAGTGAAAACACAGGTTGAGTATCTGGCCTTCAAACTGTTCGCTCTTCACGTATACAGTCTGAAAAACAACATCTGATTTCTTCCAAGTCTTTTATCCTCAAAAATGATAGAACAGATTCAGAACTTACAGTTACAAAACCTGTGATAAGTGATTACTGCCATGAGACTCTTGGCTGTGGCTGAACAAGAGCAAATCTCAGTATTTCTTAATAAACACCTATCTTTAACATCTTCACCCATAGAGAACAAACCAACATGCCAGAAATGGTTAGAGGGACAACAGTACTCATTTAAAAACTGTTTTTAAACTGAAGCTATGTAGGTTCAGCTTTCTATACACTATATAGATCTTTGTACACCTGATAGTTAATGACACGATTGATCTCTGTTAGCAAATACCCACTTCCAGCAGAAGCTACCAGAGAGAACAAAGCACCTGAAAGCTTTCCCTATGATAAGGGTATCAAGAATAATGTTTTCCAAGAAACTTTCATCTACATACATGGTATTTCTTAACAGCCATCTGGAAAAAAAAAAACCAACCCCAAACCCACCCTAAACTGTCCTCCAAGAGACAGGGCCATGAAGAAAGTAAAGAGGGTAGAAAACATGAAACATGCATCTCTGATGGAAGAAATCATTCATGAGGAGATAGAAAAGGATACCCAGAAGGTGAAAGTGGCTTCCCTTCAGATCACTAATGAAAATGATACACATTATAAGCACAGGAATCAACCCCTGGTATCATATCAGTACAGTGACTTCTTTTACCACTCCACTTCAAAATGTATCTGTCAACAAGTGCATGTGTTATGTTAACATGGTGTTACTCTACTTCCCCAGCCAAAATGTCACATGTGACCATTGTTCAATGGTGTTGCTCAGAACCACAAGGCACCTTTCACCTGTCTGCTCTTTGCAGAAAATCTCCTTCTCAAAACTCAGTGTTTACTGGCACTGTCTGTCCTTGAGGCACTGCAGGAAAGAAATGTGCCCCAAGGAGCACCAAGTACACAGGACCTTATTTGGATTCAACAGACCAAATGTACTCTTTTGCCCTCCCCAGCGATCCTTGCCTTTACAAACCTATATAAGCTTAACAGCAATGTAAAGGGAAAGAATTACAATAGAATTTGAGGTCAAGTTTTTAATTGCAGGACAGCAAACAGGCCAGAGACAAAACAAACACAATCATATTCCTGATCTAAAATGAGTAACTGGATGCTTTTCCAGCTGCCCAAGACACACTTGACTAACCACTGGTCTACATGGATCCACCAGTCTGCTGTATCAGTGCCCCTGCTCCACACAGGCAAGGGTGCTCATCTGTCTCCACACTCATACAGATGAGGAGATAATCCAAGCAGAAGATTGTTTCTTTTACTCATGAGATATAAATGATCCCAGGAAAAGAAGATGCTATCAGATGTGTCTAGTAATTAGAAAACTAAGATATTTTCTCAGGAGTGGCTCATTGCTACTGCAGAGTTCCTAGGCAAATATGAAAGCAAGGGAGAACACCCTCTGTCTGCAATAACTGCAGCAACTGTAAAGCCTTGGTTTCCATTCCATATCTTAACACATTAAATCCCCTCATTGTGTACACTATGCTAAGTGTGGACATGTAGTATGTGGTACATGCTAAGTACCTGTCTCATTCATAATCTTTTCAGATACCTATGTTCTTAAATATTACTTCCCAGATCAGGAAGTAATTACATTTCCATATTTAATAATGTCTTCCTTGTCCTGATATAGTGTAAACACTCTGCATTTCACCCTTAGAAAAAAACATGCTTTTGCTTGTCTTCCTATTTTAATTGTCCCATGAGGCTGCTGTACATAAAGTTAATTATTCTTGTCCTCAAAACAGTTACTCCTCTCTGTGTAACACCTGCTGAATAAATAAATAATCACAGAAGAACTTAACAATATTCTTACGTGGATTAACAATGCCCCAAACAAATTTAATATGTTACACAGGCATACTGAAGGGAGAAAAGCTCAGCCACTGAATTCAGCCTTTCATTTATTTATATGCTAACAATCGCACAGGGCTTCTCTGCTGATCAAAGTAGTAACATGGAAAGGTAATTGATAGATACTTCTTTATTCTCTGTTCTTTTGTTCTCATTCTAGGTTTTAAAACCCAAAGATTTCCAATAGCAAAAAACTGCTTGAATACTGAAGCAAGAGAAGATGGGAACAAACAAGCCAAAGGCACAAACCAGCCCAATCCACTACAGCAGGTAACAGTGTTCAGGACATCACCAAGGCATTGCTTGAGGGGATTTACATGGTGATTACCACTTCATTCCATTTTTCTTTGTCATTTATGCAATGCATCTATCCTTTTGCATACTCAGTTTAAGCAATATTGCAGAAATACAGATTTGCAGTATGTATTCATTGCTGACAGTAACATTTAGGTGAATACTTGTATGTTATAGGTGGTAAAGTGACTGGATGCTGCGGAGTAATCCTTCTGCCATCAGGACTTCCTTATATACATACACTAATTTTATGTTACCTTTCAGTAGTTATTTGCGCTCTCTCTTCATCTCTCCAAGAGTTGTAACAGTTTAGAAAATCAGCATTTGGAAATAAATAGTTGCTGCACTGCCTGGCTGGCACCTTGAATCCTGTAACGTTCTTATGTAATCAGTAGCTCACATTGAAACTATTTCATTGTATCACGTGGCCCTTTGAATTATTAAAAGCAGAGGTAAAATATCAGCAGGATCTGAGTTTAGTTTTATATATATATATATACATATATATATATACTAGCTTCATACAAATAACTTCCGTAATAATACGTGTTTTTTAAAGATGTAAGTTCAGTTCTGATGAAGCCTTCCTTATCCTGTTTTAAATCACACTGCTTAATTCAGTGTTAATGTAGGTGTAGGGTTTCTTCACTCACACTGTTTTCTCAAGTCTGCCCATTATAGTCTAGTCAGTAAGTAAACACCCAGCACTGGAGAAGAATCCTCCAAGGCCATCCTCAGAGAGCAGAGTTTCATAACAAAGTTTCCAAGTTTCATACCCATCCACCAGCACTACCCAAACAGCAAAAACGCCACTCTCGTGAAGCAGCCTAGCTTTCAAAGTAGGTATTCCCAGTTTAAACAAATATCCACTGTCTATTTCTGAATGAAGTCCAACAAGTATTTGCTACTGATATCAGTTTAAAGGAGAAGCCCCACAAAGTGGCAAGCGCACAGTTCTGCACTTGTGCCTAGCTGCATGTTAGAAAGGACCTCTTGTACAGCTGCTTGAAACAGTACTTTTTCCTCCAGAAGTCTCTTGGTTTTCTCTTTTTTTCCTTCAGTTGCTTCCATCTATAACTCAGGTAAGGCCCTTCTCTTTATGACTAACACTAACATGAAACATGGTAAGTAATGGTAGCAACTGCACTCCAAGCTGAGGGCACATGTACACACACAAGCTGCCGTGAAGGCAAAAGGCACAACACACCAGCTCATCCATAGTACTTCTTCTCAGGTACGTACCCATGACAAACATGAGACAAATCATGGAGGTAAAATGAACTCAGCCTCACCAGCCACACACAAAGTGCATGTATATGAAGTGCTACCAGCTCACAGATGAGCCACTTATTTGTTCAAATGCTTCAGCCCACAAAAGCAATCTCCTACCTCTACTCCATCAACGCATTTAAGCACACTGACGTAACATTCACATGGGCAAAACCTTAAATCCCAGTTGACACATGGAAAGTATGTATTCCTCATATCTCTATGTACAGCATTGAACAGGTCATCAATAAAGTAGGATTAAAAACTGGGAGCAAGAATACAACCTTCTATGCTTAGGTCCCTCACAATTTAACAATTTTCTGGGTTTTTTTCCACACATGGGTCTTTTTGTGCTTTGCATTTTGACACCAACTTACTAAGAGAGATTTTCCAAACTGATACGAACACCTAAGATATTTTTCTTTAAGAAAGTTACAATTGAGACATATAACTGTCATCAGAATAGCAGAATGCTGTACGAATTTCCTGCAGTAACATCTCCAGAGTAACCCCTGACACAAACATACATAGATTTAGTGAAGATCTATACATAAAACTTACATTAGTACAGTAGTATAAGGTACGTATATTTTTGTCAGATTTCTTTCTAAGTGTACAATCCCTAATACAGACAATTGTGGCATAAAAAACCTGAAGAGGTATCCTGCTTGGAGGAGAATCGCACACTCTTCTTTCCCTGTCCCATTTTAGCTTGCTTTGATGAATGTGAAATTACACTGACAACCTTTGTCCAGAGTACACTATATGCCAGGTCTGAAAGGAAAACATAATACCCATATAGTGGGGTTTATGGCAGTGTCTTAAATAGAACTTTCATACATAAGAAATTACTGTTTTAAAAAAAGCAGACAGGAGAGTATTTAAACCTAAAGCCCTTAGTTTCCACTACTCAAGTTGAATGAATAAAAGAAATGTTCATACAACTGAAATGTGAGTTCACATCATTTTGGTTCAAAATCAAGAAGCTTTAAGTGCTTTTCTGAGTAATGAAATCTAGTTAAAACTAGATACTGTCCTATATATAGTACTTCACAGTTTCGCTTTTGTGGTAAGGCTATATATTGTTTTCCAAGGAATGAGAGAGCATTTCATGGACCTCTGTTCCATCTTTTAACTGATTTTAAATACAGAGAAGAGCCTGTGCGACACAGACACTGAATTTTCTAGGGGCTGAAATAACTGTCACAGACAGGCCCTGATTTATTATTAAAAAAAAAGAAAAAAAAAAGATATTTGGTTCTATGAAAAAAAAAATAATGTCGGAAGCATATACATAAGTGTACAACAGAATACCTTAAAACACACCCAGTGCAGCAGCTGGCATGCCACAGCTTTGCTTCCATATTTAAACTAGCAGAAAAACAAACCTAACCATTTAATTGTTCAATTAGAGCAAGTCTGGTCCCAAAAGGGCAGTAAACATCATTTACAGAGACCTCTGACAATGCCTCCATACTCTGCTCTACAAACCAGCACCAACTGCTACCCTTACCCACTGCCATTGCTTCACTCCTCCTCTCTGTGTACACCACACACAAACTGCACAGTTGGTTTCAGTTTTGTTTGGTTTTCATTCCCTCCACCCCCAACCACAAAAAGGGAACTATGTCCAAGAAAGCTCTGAGAGGATCACTTTCTTCCTGCCATCTACAACAGTCCCCAGCATGTAATTTAGCTTGTCAAAGAGCACGGTTGTTACAGAATTTACAGATTATGTTATACCTACAAAACTTTCTCATTTGAACAGTCAAGAAATCATAAAATCACAGAATGGTTTGGGTTGGAAGGGATCTTAAAGCTTGTCCTGTCCCAACCCCCTGTGAACCACCAGGTTCACAGGCAAGGACCTTCCACTAGACCAGGTTGCTCTAAGCCCCATCCAACCTGGCCTTGAGCACTGCCAGGAATGGGGCAGCCACAGCTTTTCTGGACATCCTGTGCCAGCACCTCAGCATCCTCATAGTGAATAATTATTTCCTTATATCTAACCTAAATCTCCCCTCTATCAGGTTAAAGCCATTCCCCCTTGTCCTGTCACTACAGGCCCTTGTAAAAAGTCCCTCTCCAGATTCCTCTGCAGCCCCCTTTAGGTACTGGAAGACTTGTAAGGTCTCCCCAGACTTTTCTTCTCCAGGCTGAACAAGCCCAGCTCTCTCAGTCTGTGTCTATAGCAGAGCTGCCCCAGCCCTCTGAGCATCTTCGTGGCCTCCTCTGAACTTATTCGAACAGTTCCGTGTCCCTCTTGTGCTGGCGGCCCGGAGCTGGATGCAAGACTGCAGGGGGGAGGGTCTCCCCAGGGCAGAGTAGAGTGACAGGATCATCTCCCTCAATCTGAGGGTGGTGAGGCACTGGAATGGGTTGCCCAGGGAAGTTGTGAATGTTCCATCCCTGGCAGTGTTCAAGGCCAGG
>JANHGB010049147.1:0-13041 GCA_026283785.1 Coracopsis vasa
ACGGCTGTAATCTTGCCTCTGATTTCTGCAGTTAAGTCGTGTTTGTAACTCTAAGGACACTTGCAATTTAAGTACAATGATTCAGACTTCAGCCTATTTGTAATTTAGCAAAGGCTCTGCCTTCAAAGAAACAGTGTGCATAACATTTATTGATTTGATTCCCAGTATTTGAACCTGTGCTGGAACAGGTATACCGAAAGATTTAATTTGGTAAACAGATGTCCACTGACCAGTTATTCAGGATCTGTGAAATGCAAAAATGGTATGCGTATAAAATTTATTAGCTGCATACTGTTTAATTTTCATAAATATGAAATAGTGGTATTGGTTAATTGTTCATACCCTTCGGACAGTTGTTTTCTACTGCTACAGATTGTTCTGAACAGATACATGCATATGTTAAACACGGGTCATAGCTACTAGGTAATCAGACAGTATTATTACCTTGACATTGTGAATTAGAACTAAAGCAAATATCTTCAAGAATAGAGAAATTCAATGGAATTTATTTATCTTATCATAACATAGCTTATCTTAAGTCTCCTCCCAACCCCTTGATTATAGTTCTTTGGTGGGTTGTTTCATTTGTTTCGCTGTGGCATGCCAATTGCCGCTGATATGCTGTGGCTGTAATTTCTTTTAATCTTTCCGACTCAGAGCAGCCCTAATATTAGAACTTAAACATGAAGAGTTTCTACCCATGAACTGCAGAGCAGTCCAGTGCAGTCTCCATAAGTATAGGCAAATAAGTGGATAACTGGGCGATTTCTCCCTCAGAAGAAAATTCCATGGTCTGCGATATGTGGGTTGATCCTACTGAGGTGAACATAATATTCTTAAGAGGACTGAATCCTGTTAATTTAATACTGCTTGACTGTATAATATCTAGTAGATGGAAGAAACTTTAATAAGTACTTAATATCATATAGTAGTGAGGTAATAGTTTTGATGTATTTTTAGCAAGGAGTATTTGCAGTTTGGTTGCCATTAGAAGTAAACTGATATGTAAAAATCATTTCCCTTCTTGTTTTTCTCTAAGGAATATCATGCACCAGGGCTTTCTAGTGAAATTCTGACTCTCTGGTCAAAGGCTGCTGACCTCTTTAAGAATGCAGGTGCTAATGTAATTGAAGTGAGTCTACCACATACTCATTACTCAATTGTTTGCTATCATGTGCTGTGTGCAGCAGAAGTGGCATCAAACATGGCCAGGTTTGATGGACTGGAATATGGTAAGGCTTTTGAAAAAACTTTTCTCAGACAGTAGAAACATTGCTGGATGCCATTTAAAGTATTTGTTTTAATAGTTATGCTTTTCTTGGTTGAATGTTTGGTGTTATTCCTCTGAGATGGAATAGAGTAGAAAGTCTATCCAAATAAAAATAAGCAACTAAATGCATTGTTTAATATATTTCACTTCCGGACACATGAGTCTCTGGGCTTAAAATCTGTTTAATATTTGTATAATAAACCAGGAATATGCTTTGTTGTTTTCCAGAATAGTAGCGTGTCAGTCTGCAACAAACAGTGGCCTGCTATATTACTATGTCTAACATTACCTTATGTTGTTAAATCTTAAGGATTACAGAAAGTATTAATTTCCAAATTGCTTTTTTCAGGACACCGTTCTGACGTGAACAAGTCCACAGAAAGTATGTATGCTGCAACACGACGAGAAGGCTTTAATGATGTTGTTAGAGGAAGAATTCTGTCAGGAAACTATTTCTTGTTGAAACAGTAAGTGGAACATCTTGAAACTCAAATTTGCCAAGTTAATAATTTTTTAAGCAAATGTTTATTTGTCATTTGTGACATGAAAAACAATCATCCTTACACTAGTAGCTACTTGTATCATTATTATTCTTGCTTTAGCTATATAATACCTACTTAACTGCTAATAATGAACAAAAATGTTTCCCTTAATATTGCCAATGAGCCTTCTGAATTAAATAAGTAAAGCAAGCTGGTGATTTTTATTTTTTTTCCCCTTATAGTGTATTATTAGCACCCATTAGTTAAATTAAGCAAAAACCTATCCTATCGTATGACATTGAAATCATACCAAAGTATTACTGTCCTAGTGTTAAAAGTTCTGTTAGCTATTAATGTCATTAAAACTGCATAGAAAAACTGCTGGTGCATTCTAGTGAGGTCTTTTAAAGAAAGCCAGAACATACAGCAATTAAATGAACTATACCTCTGTGCCTCAGTATACAGGGAAAGGAAGACATTTGGCAAAGGTACTGAACTGATGTCTTTACAGAAGACAGGTTTTTATCCAGCTCATGTAGAGAAGCTGGTGCGTGGATCAATTTGACCTTTTTTTCTTAGTTTTCAATCCTCATCCAGCAGTCCTAATTTCTGTTAGTAAAAGTGCTGATTTTCTCTATCTTAGTTTGTAAGACACTAGCAGAAATATTAGTCATGTAATCAGTCTCAAAGCAAGTGCACGACAGAAAGAGCTCTGTCAGCAAGAGTTTCATCAGATGTGACTTCTAGTTGCTCTTAGAGACAGGAACGTTGTCAGTCAGTATGTAACAACCAGCTTTTATGGAATGCCGATCCTCTTGCCAAGTGTGCTCCTTCTGGCTAAAACAGTCCAGTTCAGATTTCCTAAGGCTGCTTTAAAATTCGTGTAGTTCATTCTTCTGTGAAGAAATATGCAATTGGCTTCCATCAGGATTGAACTGGAAAGTCCTGTTCCTGTCCACAGTAAATTACTTTTGAAGAACAGGACGGGGTTCAAAAGCATTCTTAGAATAAACAGTAGAGAAGAAGCATCTGTGACTGATGTGAATGTTGCATTTTCCAGATAAAAATTATCTTACTTTTGAAATCTGTAAAATTACTAGGTGATTGTTCAGAAAGTTCTGTTTAATACTTTTATCAGTGATCTGGACAAGGGGATCAAGTGCACCCTCAGTAAGTTTGCAGATGGCACAGGCAGTTTTAGTGGTTTTATCTACGAACACTCTGGCATATAGTGGTTGTTAATATTCCCTTCCCTTTTTTTTTTTTTTTCTAATAGCTGTGGGTTTAGATGGCAATTACTTTTGAAACTGAACTTCTCTGAATTTAAGGATTCTACATTTGTCAGTTCTGCATATGAAGTTAAAAGGAACAATGAGACATAAAGCTGACTAATTTGTTTCTGCTTCAGAATTGCTTAAAGACAGTTTAGAAATCAATAGACCACATATTTACATGAGGAAAAAAAAAAGGTTAGGAAAAGACAAAGTCCTTAGAGCGTTCTACAGAGAAGTATACTACACACACATACATAGTTTTAAGTCCTCTGTAGATGATGTGACTTTTTCAGATGCTTTAAGTATCTTTGTTGGATTGAACCCTCAATGATTAATGTCTGTTTTCCAGTCCTGCTTAGTTCTGTATTATTTCTAGGCTTTGTAACACTGCCCTGCAGTGAAATTCAGTACACAGTTTAATTTCAGAATGGTCATAAAATGTTATTTTAATTTTTAGTTAATTATTGTAAACTAGGGTTTTGTTTCCCTTCACCTTTCTTCAGGAGTATGCCCTCACCTCCTCTTTCTCCAACAGCTTCATTGCTATGAGACCATAAACACCATGTTTGATGACTAAGCTTCTGTTATATCAAAAAGCCAAGTGCCACTGTTAGTCTTTTAACCAAAAGGAATACTTGGCTTGTCTTTTCTACAGGAACTAAGAAATTAAGTTCTGTATTTTTGGAATTAGTGTCATACCATCGTGTCCATATTTGTTTCTAGGAACTATGAGAATTACTTTGTCAAGGCACAGAAAGTCAGACGTCTCATTGCCAATGACTTTATGAAGGTTTTCAGGAGTGGTGTTGATATTTTACTCACTCCTACTACTCTGAGTGATGCAGTACCATATATAGAATTCATCAAAGAAGACAACAGAACCCGTAGTGCACAAGATGACATCCTAACACAGGCTGCAAACATGGCTGGTGAGTAGGGACAGGAACTCAACTAGGTTTTCCCCTGCCTAGTCATTTATAATGTCCATTTCCTTCAGCTATTTAGCCTTTTATTTAGAATAAAGATGTTTTACCCTTGTGTTGTAAGCCTTAAAATGATAATCAGGTATAAGGATAGCATATTTATTAAGTGCTTTAAAGTGTAAGATTTTGAAGTGGAGCACCTTGGAGCTGAGTGTGGGCTTACAGATAAGATGAATCTATTCAAGTTCCAGAGACCAAACTCTTTTTCGAATGAGACTTGGCTTGCTTTTCAGAGAATGCTGACTCCTTAAATCACTCTAATTTCTTATCACCCAGCAGTATCCTTAGTTCATTGACTCAGATTGTTGCAATTAGTTGTTTTCTTCTACATCTTTTTTTGTTATTAATGTTCTCTTAGAATTGTTACAAAAATTACTCCAACTGCATTTGTTTAATAGTAAGTCTGCCTGTGTATCTTTTTTTCTTCCAGGACTGCCAGCTGTAAGTGTTCCTACAGCTCTCTCAGAGAGAGGCTTGCCAGTTGGGCTTCAGTTCATTGGACGCTCGTTCCAGGAGAAGCAGCTTCTCACTGTAGCCAAATGGTTTGAAAAACAAGTAAAATTCCCAATGATTGAGCTAGAAGAAGTGAAGAGGCACGACCATGGTGTCTTTCAACATCAGAAATCTGTTTCTTTTTCATAACATGGGACTTGCTGGTCAGCTAAAATAAGAAAGCTGTGGGGATGGTATAAAAATGTATTCCTGCAGTTAAGGTTTTTTATCTTCTATAGAAATAATAATCCATTTTAAGAAGACCATATATAGGAATGCGGGATGGAATCACGACAGCTTGTTATTGTGTAATTAAGGCAAAGTGAATCATTAAGTAAACATGTCTGTGTTATTAAGAACCATTTCGAATTGATATTAAAACCACTGAGTTGAAATTATGTATCTTTTGCCTGTGGAGCTGCTTTTTTCCATTCCAGAGGGTGTGTAAGGTATCAGGCAATTAAAGAATTTGCCTGAACTTCTGTGTGAAACTTGCATGGTTGCCAAAGGGCTTGGTTTCCTTTGGACCGTAGACTTTTGTAATGGCAACAGCCAGACAAGCTGTAATGGAACAAAGGTTCCATGTGTTCACCAACAAGTAAATACAAAAGGAAACAAGGAAATAACATATAGCTATTCTATAGAAATATAGGGAGTAACATAAAGTTAACACTTAAAAATTAAAAATCCCTACTTCTAGCAAACTCATGCAGGAGGTGAAAAAACCTCCAGGTTTACAAATCATGTGAATTACTTTGGTTACATCAATTGTAAGAATTATAAATTCCAGATTTCATATTAGTTCTTGTGTAGTTACTTTCTTCTTCCTTCATCACTGTTCTTTATAATCAGCACTTAAAATGAATGCTTACTAAGAAAGAAATTTATCTCTCCATAGGAGTAACATCACCTATCCCTTCATGGACAGTCATTCATCACAATAGTAGTTGAACAAATTTTCAAACTTTAATGTTGGTAGACTGGAAGGCTAAAGAACCTGTTGTAAATGTTGTGGTTTCCATTTTTTGAAAGTCAAAAAAGTATGAAGGATTAAGTTTGTAGATTTGGTTTTGCATCAGATTTCCTTTCATAGTCTACAGCGTGCACAGATATAATAAGTGTAGGGTGGGGAAAGCTATTAAAATTTTGTCTGCTATGGTTATGTACAGAATCTTCCTGAATTAGCTCTTGCCCTAGACTGTACTGTCACCTATCTAATATATATATATCACTATTTATAAAAATTGCAAGTGAATTGTTTCCGTGCTCCAAGGAGAAACTATTCCAATATCTTCCCCACACAATTAAAATGGTACACAATTAAAAATCCCATTCCCAGCTGTTTAACATCTGGGGGGACTGTATACCCTATCTTCCGCCATCTCCTCCGCTATCTCCTGTTGTCTCCTGCCCTATCTCCTGCCTATCTCCTCCCCTGCCAAGCCAGAGATGGGAGCTTGGGAACCAGAGTGCTGCACCTTCAGTATGTAAGCAAGAATTCCTCAAGTTGTCCAAGAGGATATGTAAGAGACTTGTGCTGTCTTCATATTAGAAAAAACATTTTGAAAGAGTAACTTAATACCCCAGTAGCTTAACACCCTGATTTACCTACAGATACAGGTGCTACCCGTGCAGCTGCTACCAGTGCCAAATCACAGCTCCAGAGTTATAGACAGTAAAGTTTCTGTGATGGATAATTAAAAACCCCTTGTGTAGAGGAATTCCAGGGAGCAGAAAGGTGTGGGGTAAAAAAAACCCCAAAGCCCAAAACCTGCCTATACAAACATTTTGTACAGCTGCCTTGAAAAACAATTCTCTGAAATAATAAGAGTTGAAAGTTTTATGGCATTGCAGCACAGCCACAGCAGGGGGTAGGTGTAACCTTAGCACACAGGGAGCCCAGATAGTTCCAGTATTTCCTGAAGGAAACAAAAGCCAGAGCTTTAGCAAACAAGCAATCTGCTTAAATGTTTAAGGGTGAAAAGTTTTTTCCTCAGGTAATGAGAAACTGTAGAAACATTGTATAGTGGAAAAGGTATTTTAGGGAAGAAAACTCTTAAGGGCTTTTGCTTCAGATATTTATGTGGTTTTCACATATATGTTTTTCTCTCACCCTCCTTAACAGATTCATAGTAAGGAGAAATTCAAAACAAAATTAAACCTGACTGCTGCTAATTCTTTATTCCAGCATTTCTCAGTTTTCAGGCATTGGGCACTTGACAGTTACTGTGACTTCACTGTAGCTTCCCCTTAACATAGTGCTAGTCACTTCTCCATTACTTTTATGATTCACCTAGGAACCAATCTGTCTGAAAAGCTGCAATGGGGAATGGACTTTGTGGCCTACCTGAGGTGTCCAGGGACCCCTTCCTTGAGCTCTGTCCCTCAGAATACTGAATAATTCCACCGGACTTACATACAGGAGATGGGCAACTGAAAAAGGATGAAGAGGTACACGCAGTGTGTCTAGAAATCACAGTTAGGGTTATACTGTTGTCATACTTCATTTTAAACTGCTGGCCACAATGCCACCAGAGAGGGGAGGGAAATAAGCAGAAAAGTCAGAGGAGCAAGAAAGGTTTATATAAGTTTGTTATCTTTCAGTATGTCTCTCAAATAAAGAAGAAGGTATCAGATTCCAGGAATTTTAGAGGCAGGAAATGAAAAACACTCACGATTATCTTAATTAGCTTACCACACCTTTGCTTGACTAGTGTCCAGATGCAATTAAGAGATTCCAAGCTAACCTTGGGGTTTTTTTTGTAAACAGAAAAAAGGCTTTTTCCCACCCAGCATCGGCATTCTGCTGTGCTTGGTTTGGAACAGCGATAGGTGGTGTCAGCAGTGCAGGGCATTCAGCGAAAGAAGCAGGAACGCAGCCAGGGGGCTTTGCCTGGTACTGCACAGACTTCTATGGCTAGGGCTGTGGTCTGGTATCTGTACTACAAGGGTGTAAGCGCGAATTGCAAGCAAATGCTGTGTCACAATATGTGATGAAATGGACTCCAAACGGCGAAGAAATGAATTTTTTATGGTGGGGGTTTTTTTGTTTGTTTTGGGGCTTTTTTGTAGCTAAAGGGACTGTTCTTGCATGTCAGTGTTTTGGTTGCTGAGTGGATTTGTGTGGCCTGCTGTGCTGCTCTGATTGTGACATGTGGTGGACAGGTTGCCATTATGTGTGCCAGCTCAGATGCCTAGGACAGCAACAGAGACTCCTGGGTTAGGTACCCCTCTGCAGGGAAAGATATATCATGGGCTTAGAGTTACAGGGCAGAGGAAAGACTGGCTGGAAGGCTGCTGAGGCGAGAGATGCAGCGATAAGGGAGCAGAGGTGGTCAGTACTGGCTGGCAGCAACTGGGCACCCATTTGCACTGTACTGTGAACTGGAACAGCTACTGGATTGCTACTGCCATTTGCCAACACCAACCTGAACAGGTAGACAAGTTCCTGCATTGCAGTGTATGACATAAAAGTGCTAAGCACCTCATTGTGTCAGCCAAGAGGGGATCTTTCAGCTTGGGAGGAGACACAGAGAAGAACAGAAGAGTTTTCTAGGCAGGCTGTGAAACATCAGGAGGTAGAAAACACATGGAAAAGGGAAAGGATTAACAGTCATGGAAGCTAGTAACTCATTCGAGAAGCCAGAGACTTAGGAGAGAAAGATCGAAGAGATAAAGGATACAGGGGTGAGAAAGCAGTATTCTGGTGAAGGAGGGACCCCAATTTCATGTTCCTAAGTTGAAATATTTGAAGGTTGGGTACCTTTATGAATTGTACCTCTTTGAACTAGAGAGTCTGCTGGATTTAGTGTAAAACCAGAGTGTTGGAGACTTGCATTTGAAAGCTTTTAGTCCCAAAGGGAGCGCTATTCAGGCACACATAATGCCTGGCACAGACACACATAATATGTGCTTAACAAAGACCAAAGGAAAACACATTATTAACAATATACTTAAGGAAGCCTAGGAGCACATTGCAAAAGGGACCTCGTAGGCTCGATTTCTCTTCATAGGTAACTATTCCATATAGTCATCTCCATAAATTTATTAAAATCTATCTAAAGAGCATTTTGATTTATTTCTTCCATTAGTATTCCAGTACCTTTTGTTAGAAACTTTAATCACAGCCAAGCCACACACACCTATTTGCTCAAGGCAATATTGTTCTTTTGTTTAAATATGCTTTCTCACTCCTTGTGTTTAATTCACTCTTGTATTTATAGAGCACAGTTGCATTCTTCCTTAGCCTTTATTATGCTAGGATGAATAAGTCAATCTCTTCCAGTTTACTCTTGTGTATTAGAGTGCCCTGTGCTAATCTCTGTAGCCTGTAGCACCTGCTCCAGCTGAATCCATCTGTCCTCCAACATGGGTGATGACTGTTGTAAAGACAATTCCAGGTGCAGTTTTACAAGCTCAACAGCATTAATATTTCCCTATTGCTCCTGAAAAATTCCTACCCTGAACACTCTGGAATTGCACTTGCCTTTTACTTGGCCACATTAGCCCACACCGGTAGCTCGAATTTATTATTATCCAAGGCACTCGGGGCTTTCTCTGTGTCCATTGCTTTCAATAGATAAGTATTTCTGGTATGAGCTGAGAGTTCATTATTAAGCCTCCAGCTGCATGACCCTTCACTCGTCGTTACTGCTATTCAAATTATCAGTGTTTTCCAGTTTTTCCTGTAGAGTCTGACTCTCCACTGTTTTGACAGTAACTCCCAGCTTCATGTCATCAGAAACAAAGAATATTTCCTTCAAATAACTTGCCTTATCACCTTAACTTTACTCTTGTCGCAATCATTTTGCAAGCTATTGCTGCAAATGACAGTTTCTCCTATATGGCCTCTGTATCTTGATGAATCCTGATAAGGCACTGCCTATTAACAACAGCTAGACACAGGCTGAGGAGATGAAGCCACCGTTAATGAAACTTAGGTCCTTGCTCTATTCTGTAACTGGTTTGCTTTGAAGGCTACAAGCAGAGGCCTGTTGTGATAAACACTGTGCAAGGATATCAAGAAAAGAACCTGCCCCTGAAAAGAGCTGGTTCTATTGTGCATCTACCCAAAACAAACCATGAAAACAACCACAAAAAAAACCACCCCAGGATTATAAGCTTTTGTATTCACAGCACTGGAAACGTAAGAGCCTGAATGATCTACTCTCAAGTGGGAACAATAGAAACACGCTGAATCACTAACACCAAATCTTCAATAGGCAAAATGCAGCCTTGTCACTAAGGCAAACTGCTAATAGCAACAATGAGGCTTGCAACAGCTTGTGTGGAGCCAAACTAGCTCTTGTACTTCAGCTGAAGTTCATCCAAAGTTGAACAGAGAAGTCTCCAGATGGTCACTACAATTTGGGCTAGAAGGAGGGGCCATTCTGTTACTTTCTTGTTCATGAACAAAGTGTAGAATTTTGTTTAATGATTAAAATTGAAACTTACCCCAGAGGCATGGATGGGATAAACCACAAAGAAAAACTACATCACTTAAACAGGGAAGCTGTTACTACTTTAAAAAGATACTGTGGTCATAGCACTTTGGCAGTTACTAACTCAAAAAATGGGGAAAAGCACAAATGTGTTCCAAAGTTCGTGCTGTTTTTTTTCATATAGCATATAAAGCAATGCTGTTTCATTTCTAGAAGAAAACATCTAACTTCATGGTATTTAAACAGACAAGTAACAAATCCTCTATTGCAGCCACAGTCGGGAGCGTGACAGGCAGGGAGATGTCCACCTTGTTGAACCAAGCTGTAAGCTACGCTTTGTTCTGGGTCTTCCATTTCAGCTTGTATTTGTGTCTGTCCCCTGTGCTACACAACCATGCTGACAATGCAGACTTTGCGAATACAGCCTGGCTCAGAGAGAGCACAGAATACCTCAGAAAGACTTTCAGAGAGAGGTATGGGCTCTGAGTCAATCTGCGTACTCCCAAGGACACCAGCTTGCCTGCAGTGCAGATGAGCTGGGAAGGCTGTGGGCTCTGTCAGCTTGGTCACACACCAAGTCAGAGAACATAGGAGGAAAAGCTGCCCCTGAGCAGGCTGCCCAATACAGCCGGGCAATGGGTGTCTCTGGGGAGACATGAGGGCAGACCTGGCACCTCTCCAGAAATATTGGCCAATAGCAAAACTAATATCATGTTTAGGAGAGGGGCGTTTAGGAGAAGGGCTGTTTGTTAATAGATCTGTACTTACAGTTTTCAAGCATAGTGATGATAATAATTATTAGGCTTTTTAACTTCCAAGGTCTCAATGATATATTTCTGTCACTTTGTTTGCCATCCCAGTCTTGAACTTGAATCAATCAGCACACACATGGTGAGTGTGAGGAATATATGGAAGCCAGAAGGAACATAAAAAAAGCTATGTGAAACACTGACTATGCAGCTGAGGTGATAACACGTCCTAAGACAGGAGATCTGCCCTGGGTAATGTGCCTAAACCTCTTCAGGGCAGGACAAGGACGTGAGCCTTGCTCATGCCTGTTTGATTCGACATTTAAAGCAGCCAATAGACAGATTCACTTTCCAAGCCAAAAAACACTCGGTGTTGTAGCCAACGATGACTGCTACGCACCTCTGCCGTGAGGACCCACCTGAGAGCCGCCCAGCAGGACGACAGCACATCCTGGCAGAAGGGATTTCCTCAAATCCCTCCTGCCATGGGCAGGCAAAGCGAAGAGGCCATACAGATCTTCAGAGAAAGGGAGAAGAGATTGCACTTCCTTGTATTTCTCCCTGGGCAGGAACTCAGTGAAGCACACTATCCATAGACAAAATTACTATTTGAGGTTTTCTTTTCCTCCAGGATTCATACTGCTCATTGGAGGTGCCAGCTGTATTCCTCCCACGCAGCATGTTTATCTTGAAAATCAAGTTCCCAATTTCTAGTAAATGCTACAAAAGGGAAGACTGGCGGTGGGGAGCTGGTAGCACGCCTTAAGAAATCAGGGGAGATGAAATGGAATGCCAAAGGAGGAAATAATTTTTGCAGGCAAGTCAGCAAAATGCTCTTGTGCATTTGCTCTTCAAGCACCAAAGAGCATTTGCAAAAAGCCTGATGAAAGGAAGGCGCATTGATCCAGTTCCTTTATCTCAGCAGGACCGAATTGGAGTGCTGAAGGGTTAGGACTAGATGTAACATACTTTGAAACTGTTGAGAGCCACACTTCAGCTGAACCTGTACAGAGCTAGCACCCTGACAAAAATTAAAAATGATAATTTCCCTTTCTGCTGTAAAAGTGAGACCCTAAGGCAGGTTATGGCATAGGTCAAGTAGAGGCCAGGCTGGATGGGGCTTTGAGCAACCTGCTGTAGTGGAATATGTCCCTGCACTTGGCAGGAGGGTTGGAACTAGATGATCTTTAAGGTCCCTTCCAACCCAAACCATTCCATGATCCTACGATAGAGGAAATTTAGGGAACTCTTCTCTGTGCAACCTTTGAGCTTTTTGTGTAGAGCATCAGTGAATCCTGTTCTCCCTATTTGACACTTCATTGCCACTAAACTCACTGCGTTTAAAAATTAGATTTCCTTAAGAATTGGGCCAATGAACATGGAATTACTTGACAGATCAAAAATGGTAGAAAAAATCCTTCAAAAGTGAGAAGAAAACTCGTTCTACTTGCTGTAAATAGAATGGGTGTGGTGTTGTCAAGAAGAGGCAACAGTAAACATAGTATGTGCATGCCCTACCTAACAAAGGTGTCCAAAACTTCCTTCTTCTCCTGCCATTCTGCAATCTGAAAGCACAGATCATTGCCCATGGCTTTCATGAGCAAATTCACTAAACAAATGTCACAGCTCCATACAGTCCAGTATTACCAGAGTGAATGTGCTTTTGAATTACCAACACTTTGAAGCCATTCTAGAGCATTTTTCAATCTTGCTTAAGACAGGAGGACTTAACTCTGCTCAAACCCCAGTTCTTGCAGTCAGAAATTGCTGTCATTGCCTTAAGTATCACTTAGCACAGTGGATATGTGGGGGACAAGAGGACTAAATACCACCTAATTATTCTGCAGATCTATTCAATATTTAAGTCTTTTTTCTAGGGCCTGTTGCAAGCACTAAGCTTTAGCTGAAATTACCATTAAAGAACTCTGGTGAGGAATAAGCCTGAAAAATTATTAACTCTCCAAACATAGGGGTGAAATATGAAAAATAGTTTAATCATTCGTTAATAGACGTCGGAGATATCTAAGTGCACAGCTACAGATTGGTCAGAGAAGAGATTCAGAGCAGTCCTGCGGAGAAGGGCTTGGGGGTGTTGGTTGATGAGAAAATGAACATGAGCTGGCTTCAGTGTGCGCTCGCAGCCCACAAAGCCAACCGTATCCTGGGCTGCATCAAAAGGAGCGTGACCAGCAGGTCGAAGGAGGTGATCCTGCCCCTCTGTTCTGCTCTCATGAGAGCCCACTTGGAGTATTGTGTACAGTTCTGGTGTCCTTAACATAAGAAGGACATGGAACTGTTGGAACAAGTCCAGAGGAGGGCCACGAGGATGATCAGGGGACTGGAGCACCTC
>JANHGB010049148.1:0-40140 GCA_026283785.1 Coracopsis vasa
TGATTTCCGCTCCCCCCCCCCCCCCAACCCGTTTACTTCTGCAGAATTCAGCCAGCAGACCTTGGTGTCTGCAATTTCTTACTTAAGGCGTATTGGCATAAAGTCTCTGAAAAGCCTGGTGAGAATCACCCCCAAAAAATCACATTTTAAATTATTTGCTTAAAAAAACCACCAATCCTGGTGCCAGAAAAACAGTCTGTAGAATGAAAACAGCCCCTCTGTGTTTTATAACCTTAAGCAGAAACACTCCAGGGCTGGATCTGCTACCTTGTACCAATGCCCAAGGGCTGGGATCCAAAACTGCAATTCGTTCTGCCTGATGGGAGACTGTAGGTGTGGCTTTGTGTCTCTGTCCCAGGATGGAGGCTCCTGTACACCTGGCAGAGCTGTGCTTCTCCCAGATAGTGCGTCCATCTGAGTGTGTGTCTCTTGCATCCCAAATGGATGTGTTGGATGGTATCAGCAAGCATTTCCTAGATGCTCATCCCTGCAGCGTTTGTGTCAGGCTCTCAAGATAAATTTGCCGAGTGCCCTGGGATTTTCCTGCTTCTCAGCCAAATTTCTGATTCTTGACCCCTGTCAGACTACCAGTGGGTTTGACAGTGCAGACGGTGGGGATTAGCAATGGACACCTGGGTGGTGTTTCTCAGCAGCCCTAGCAAAGGTGTTCAGAGCCACCCTCGCAGGCAGTCTGTTTCTCATCCCCAGCTCTGGAGCATCATTTTCTCCTTTCTGACTCACTGGCTGTGCAGTATTACTATGCTGGGACCATCAGACATCATAGGTCAAGGAGGGTCCTCTGTCTATCCCAGGCGATGAGTCCCTTCTGTAGCCACCAGCCTGTCCCAGGCTGTCTGAAGAGTGGAGGCTGCAGCGTTTCCTGGATCCCTCCTAAATGTCTAAGAGCCAGATCCTGCCCTGTGCCTATTGCATGCTTTTCACTGAGGTGATACTGAAAAAGGAAGCAAATATTGCACAAAGCAATTAAGGCCAAAATGTCATCAGCACAAGAGTGATAAGCCTCAGTCCTTGTTTAGTTACATGGCAATATCTACATGGTAATGATTTATGCATTTTATCACTGAGAACATTTCTTCATATAAAATGGAGAATGTTGGTTCAGAAATGTTCGGATACACATAGGGCACAGTTATCGCCAATTATTTTCGTATTGGTGACTTTGCAAGTCAGGACAGCCCTTAACTGAGGTGCTGATGTTGAGGCCAACTTATCTGAGCTGATCATCTATTCCTTCAGACTGTCAAGCAAGAAACTTAGCAGGATTAATGTTATTGCAGATTTGCATTAATATACTTGCACCATCAATCCACATATTCTTTTCTAATAGACTTGTAAGGGAAGTGCCAAACATGTTCTCCCTGTTGGAAGTCATTCTCTTTCTCTTACTTCCATCACTGACATTATCTGGAGCTTTCTGTATCATTTCCTCATCCTTCTCTGAGTTGATAATACTAGATATTTTAAACTTCTCATCAGCAAATTCCATTTACAGCAGGCTCTTTTTTGGTGATAATGCTAATGAAATTATTGTCACAGCAGTCCTGAGACTGATTCTTGAGGAACTCCAAAAATATTCTCTGCAGCCCGACAGTTCCCCTTTGTGCACAGCATTGTCATCTCCCTGTTAGTCAGTTCCTTCTCAATTTTATATAATGTCTCTCATTTTGGATCTGCACTGTCACCGTGTCCCAGACATTGGAACATGCCACAGCCAAAGTTCTATGAGGGCAGTTGGTTTCTGAGGCACATCCATATGTGTTTGGTGTTTTCCGGCCAGTCCCTGGTAGCAAGCTCTGCACACAGCTTGCAGACCTGGGTACCTAATAGCCTAAATCTCAAGCCTTGCTCCCTACCTCAGCATTAATAGTCTGGGTCTGTGCCAAAGATCTTCATCCCAGTCAGAGTTTTAACTGGGTTTATACTCAGTAGCGCTATCCCAAATTGCTACATCACTCTAGACAGTGATCGCTATGGGCTGCTCTGTGGTCCCCATTGAAGCAATATCCATTCAATTTATCTTTTCAGACTTTAGCACCAGCTGGGCTCCTGCCCACTTCTTTTGGTTTCTGAAGAAATTTTTCTATTGCTTTCACCCTCCAAGAGTGATCTCTTTACAAAAGATTGCCCATCAAGCTGAGATTAAGATATTCATATGAAGTCAGTAAAGAGCTGGTCTATTTAAAACTCAGGTCTTCCCCAAAGATGAAAGAGTTGCACTAAACACACTGGAAATATTGGTGTGCATTGACTTCATCTGGCCTTTTACATATAACTTTTTCTATACTGAACCCACTAAGTGGCTGAACTTGATGCCAAATCATTGCCTGATTGAAACAATTCCCAATACTAAAATTTATACCACGAGAGGTTCCGGGAATATAAACTTCTGTGACTTAATTCTTAACCAAAATAAAATGATACAGCTCTTGATTTCAGTGGAGCTTTTTTAATTCAGACCAGCTGAAATTTTAGCTTGTAATTTGGTTTTCTCTTTTTTTTTCCTTTCCTGCCCATCTCTCTCCCTCCCCCCCTCCCCACTGCCTTAAAATTTCCGGTAAGTCCTCTCCCTGCAGTGTCACATGGATCTGGTAGGCCACAGGATTTTATAGTGGTTCACTGAGATATATATGGCTGGGAGAAAGGTTAGTCAAATATTTGTCAGAGGAATGTTGTATCTCCTATGTAGAGTAACTGATTGGCATCAAGAGCCTTATCTCTCCCATATCACAGGAAGAGTGGCACCAGGCTCAATTGTCACTAAAAGCAGTATTCAAGAAAGACACAGCCACTGTGACTGCATGAAAGCCTGTTCAGAGATGTGAGAATAAGGAAGAGCAAAAAAAAAAGGTCCTGTGATGGAAATTGAAAGCAAGATATGGTGGTTTATTCCAGTGCTCTGAGTTTCATCCTAGTGAGCTTCTGAGTGGGACATACCCACTCTGAACATAGGTGGCATGAAGCCAAAGCATGAAATTTACCCCAGACAAGATCATGGCCAGATGCAGATTGAGAAAGCAAAATAAACTAAGTTCTGTGACAAAAATGACAGACCCAATTGGGGTGGAGGGACAGAGGAAGGACACGTGGGTGTGTGAATTTCTAAATCTACCATATACTTCCTCCTATGGTTATTTTTCCTACTGGTGGCAACTCTTTTTTGTGAGTTAGAACTTTCATGGTGGTAAGAATTGTATTAAATACATTCACAGTAGCACAAGCCTCAAATTGTTTTGATTTCTCCACTTAGATTTCTATTTCTTTCATTGTATCATGATACTTGGAAGGCTTGATTTCCACTGTTTCCACTTAAACCTAATTTGATTTTATTAATGATAAACAGCTTTTTTTCCACACCTGAAATATTGCCTCTGGTATTTTCACTGTAGGTGTAGTTTTAACAAAAACTTTCACCACTCATGGAATATTCTGTTTGTTTTGACATAGCAAGTGTTATGACTCCCTGTTTCCTTTAAATCAGTATTGAAAATATGAATCAAATCTTGGGTGCTTTCAATGGAACATATTAAGATGAGAAAATGCAGCAAGATTGATGGAGTCATCAATGGGTTAATTAAAATGAGCATAATAAGCTGTTTTAGGATCTGTTGAACAAATTAATCATTTAATTATGAGACAGGGACCATGTTTTTCACACATTGCACAATGGGATCAGAGTCTCTAGGTGCTACAGAAACATTAGTGATGCTCATGGGAACAGAAGGTTCTGTTTTTCATAACCATCTCTATGACAAAAATACTCAGTGTTAGACACTTGTTATGTCGAAACAGTACTGGCAAAGAGAAAGGGCTTCAAAGAAGTGTGAGGCCAAGTCAAGAAAAAAAACACCCTCAGTGCAAGGCACTAGCATGGTCAGATAAATCATATGAGGTTTCTGTAGCTGGAAGCACCTGAGAAACTGCCTTTTACTCCCTCACCTATGTTTGTGTGTAGCTTTGTGGATGGGAAAAAGCCTTTGATACTTGTCCAGAACAGAAAACCATGTAGTCATCATATTCACTTGAGCTTGAATTTACATCCTAAGCTTTGCATCAAGACTTTTTCATCTTTGCAGTCTTTTAAGCAGGAAAGGTTTGGGATATTATCTATAACATGGAGATGTGAAGCTTGTGTGTATGAAAAGCCCAAATTTGAAGGAAAGATTATTGGAATTATCTAAGAGGTGAATACATCAACATAATAGTACCATGCAAAGAATAACAGGGCAAATACCAAGGAACTTTTCCCAGGAGGAAGATCTTTATTAGACTAGTACAAACTCACAAAAAAACTGGCATAGCCCCCACAGCATGAGCCTTTTAAGTTGAGGTTGAACAAAGCACTCAGAAACACACTGTGGAAAGTGTGTCTTCTCTGATGGAGTGGATGACCTTGCTGCTTCTTTGTTCTGTTTGTCTTAATCTTTGAACAATAGTGCAGTGAACCAGTCACTGCTTTTCAATCACACTTCTGAGGATACAAAAATCCAAGTGTCTGCTTGCTTTATGGTTCTTATCCCTAGTCTGTTGAGCAAGGCTTATACCAAACAATAGACATTTCTCAGCCATTGCAGTGCCAGGTATTGATGAACATCCTGTTGAAATTCAGGACTGGTTTCCTCTCTTGAACACATTAATGATCCATAATTTTCTTACAGATGAAGGGAAAAGGCACCCAACTTGTGTGTTATTCAGAGAACCACAAAGGTGATGCTTTTTATTCCTTTAAGATCTGGTATATTCTAACCTTAGCAGAAATGGGAGGGGAACCCAAGAAAAGTAGCAATGCTACACATAACTTTTGAATACTGCAGGCACTAAATATTTGGAGAAAGTTTTGCCTTTTATAACTTGTACTGCATAAAAGCCAAGCATTTTAAGTAAACTGGTAATTTGAACTCCCTTTGTAGTCAGCAGAAAGAGTTGTCTTCAGAGGGTCACTGATCCTGCCTGTACTGGGTGTTGCCTTCTCTCTCCATTGAGTACGGAGCCTAGAAAACTGCCTTAGATTAGATGTTTGCCTCTTATATGGCCAATCTCAGATAAAATAAGTTCTACCCAAAGTGATTAGTTTGCTGTCTGAGCGACCTCACACAGAATAGAGAGGACATCCTCTTTGTAAAGCTTAGCAGCAGATGACTATGGATGGGTGAATGGCAGCTGTTAGCAATCCTTCTGCATCAGACAGTGGTGATTTCTGCAGCAGCTGCAATTCTCTCTCACCTCCACATGGAGATTTCAGTTTCTGTATGTATGTGTGGCCATTGGTTTGACACAGTGCATGTGGGAGCGGAAGTTATTTAGCAGTACAGTCAATTCAACATTATCCATGGGTGGATTTTGCCCATAAACCATGCAGTAGGTGATGAGAGATCTGGAACTGAAACCACCCAAGTCATCATTTATTAGTGCAGGAACAGTGCCAAGTGCATGCGTCTATGCTGCTCTCAGAGCCTGTGCTGGTCTTAAAATAGTGTTGCTATACTTATAACTTACGTGGCACTAAGTACAAGTTGATAAGCCCCATTGCTTTAAATTATCTCTTGAGGTCCCTCTTCAGCCCTGGTTCATAAGTGGCAGAGGTATGTGGAAAGCATCATGTGTCAATCAGAGGCTTTATGCTGAACATGGGGGTGATCCTGTCAGGCCATCATGGGTGGCTTTATCCATCACCCCCACTGCTTGCTTCTCAGGGAGCAGTTTGTTTTGGTTCAGTGCTTCGTGTTGTCCCTCCACTAAAGGTGCTCTTTTGCACTATATTGCATTGGAGACCACCAAATATGTAAAGATTGTGGCACTCAGATCAGTCTTGTCAGCAGCATTATCCAGGGTTTTCCATCACCCAGGATATCCCTGCCCTATCATTACACTACCAATTTATCATAATCCTCCTAAATGTTACATTACTGAATGTGTTGTGGGACAGGAAGGGATGCAAAGCTAAAGCACTTTCATTTAAACTATGCCTCCCATACACTGTCAAATCTCTGAAGGGTCCTTATCATCGATTGATCTCTTAGTCTTAAGATATATTCTGCAGTTAAGCAGTGCAGGCCTGAAAGGGGTCTCTTGTGTGCAGGCAATCACATTATATAATCCCTTTTATGAACTGATTAAACTCAATCTTAAAAATAGTTAATATATTTTATGCCCAAATATTCCTACTTGAAGCTTTTTCTGGTAAACTACTTCCCTGATGTTTCGAGGTGTTGTAGTCTTTCATCAAAATGAGTTTACACTCATTCATTCTTGGAAATACAAGCATATTTTGCACCGGACATTGTGCAAGGCAGTAAGTCCACAGGGACCTTGCTTGAACAGCCTGTGATGTTGAGGTTGCAGGGATACAACTGTTTTTTTCCTGTTGAGAAAGCAGAAGGCAGCCTCCAGCTGAGCTCAGCTCTTTGGGAAAGAGAAAACCAACAGCCCCTTTTAAAAATTAATTCTTTTTTTTTCATGAAATTAATGCACTATGACTATGACTGCTCAAGAAAATAGATCTGCAGAGTAAGGTATTGTCATTTTCAGGCAGATGGTTTGCAGAATGGAAATGGCCTTCAAAGGACTTTCCCAAGATCATACAGGAGCTTCTGGCAAAGTTGGAAGCATAACCCAGGTGTTCTGAGAGATTTGCTGCAGTGAGAGTCTCTATCAGTCATCTTGTGTCTGTCTCTGTCTTTTTTATTCTTGTTCTGTTTATTTATTCTGATCATTTAAGTACCTGAACACATGGGAAATTATAGAGAAATGAAACATGTCCTGTGGGATGTTTTTTTCTTGGGAATCTTTGCTGAACACTGAGTGAGATGCTGGCAATTACTGTCAGTATGGTCCTGCACTGACGGCAATGGGTACTAGGTCAAGGCTTCACTGATTCAGATTTCAATATCTATGTGCTTCATAAATTTCACTGAAATGGGACCCATCATCTCACACAAGGAGATCGCAGCCTCTTCTTGTTTCAAAGTACTAATGCTAAAGTGCTGGGGAATGTTGTGCTGTAAAGCTCTGCTCAGTTGTGGGGGAACCAAGCATGGTGCAAAATCTGTAATAAGAGAATAATGATGTTGACAGCTACTAAATTTCCTCCAGATGAAGTGTATGATTGGAAGACCATGGATAAAAACCAGGAGAGAATGCAGAGTTCTTTTCTCAGTCCTATTTTGGCCATTGGAATTATGCCAGCCTGATTTGCCCTAGATGTGAAATATTTGACTGATGGGATAGCAAAAAGGAAGGAGGTGAAGAATGGGAGATGATGTAGAGGAAACTGAGGCAATAATGTGACCACAAGACAACCATACCTGTCTGCTCTGCTTTAGAGGTCTGCTTCCATCACAGTCGTGGCACAACCATGTGATGTGGTTTCCAGGACATAGGGAAGAGGATTTGTTCACTGAAATCCTCAGGCTGCTCAGTTCTTTAGGTAAACTAATCCATTGATGCTTAGAAGTTATCTTATCACTCATATAAAACATCCAGGTAGGAGAAAATCTAGACATAAGCACTAGAAACAAAGCCAGTTTCATAACAGTTTTTGAAATTGCTAAGGGCACCAGTAAAGTAAAAAAGGTAAATGCAACACATTTGTCAGTAGCTTTAAAACAAGCACAAGCTAGAGGTTGCCATTTTAAGGCTTAGAGTGAAAATGATTTACCGAAGCAAGGTTTGAATGTGACTGAAAAGCATCATCTCCCATTCCTCTATGGATGGAGGCTGGTTCCTAATCTCTACTGCCTTTGTTTAATTTCACTTCAAATAATCCCAGCATAGGGCTTTTTTTTAAGGCTTCATTTTTCTCTTTCACCATCGGCCATACAGTTACAAATCACAGTGACAAATCCTATCTTACTAAGTGATAGGCAATATATTTTTCTGCCTTGGAATTCTGCCTTTTTTCTTTCCCTACACACTTCTATTTACCAGAATTTCATACTGTCATTAATACATAGACTGGATCCTGAAATATTATAAGCAGGTTTAGCTTCAGTGATTTCAGGGAAGGCACACCCATAGATTCCCCTTCACAAGCTAGCCTTTATATCTGAGAAATGGGCCATTCTTTTAAGATAGAAAGGGCCATTGTCCTGTCTTTGAAATATCTCCTGTTTGCTACTCAGTGAAGATAAATTTGAGTCTTTCCTTAAATTACTTTTCACTCTGAGCTGATGTGACATTTATCTCTGCAAGAGTGTTGACTATATGAAAAGCTGAAGTTTGTTTAAAGAATGCTGCCAAACAAGAAAGATTGTAATCCATCTAATTACTGAGCTAGGATGTGCTAGTGCTGCAAACTTCAATTACCACCATTAAAGCATCAATTGAAAGCTTCAGCTGATTCCCAGAGAGTCACACACTTCCAGACATTTCATGCATTATACAGATGTTTTGCTGCTCCTTCAGTCGCTAATGGTTCACTGTTTTGAACATTTGGGACTCCTGTAACATGAGAAGTAAGCTCCAGATGTAGCGGGATTTCAAGTGAATTCTGCCTCTTTAAACTACATCTTGTCAATTGTTCCCCCAGTAGGAACTGATGACCTCATGCTGGTTGCCTTTTATTTTTCCTTATAAGATAAATTTGCCCACAGGGTTATTCACAATTCCTGGGAATCCACATTTCCATGGATATCAAAGGCCCAGTACTACAGTGAGGTCCCTGGGACAGAATTCTGCAGGCACACAAGCTCTCTTTGTAACCTTAGCTGCTAATTCTTTACATGTCACTATTGCTGTCCACATATTTAAACAACAGCTCCAAAATAGCAAAAACGACCCCACATTTTGAGCAAAGCTCTGGAATTTTTGTGGGCAACACTTTCTGTGCAAAGCTTGCCCTTGTTTCACTTTGACACAACTGTTGATAACTCAGTTTGATTGATTCCCTTCTGGCAATTTGCTCTTAAGTCAGAGTTGGGTCAAAATCAAAAGAAAAAGATCCTTCTGGAGTCTAACCTTTAAAAAAGCCCATGACTTTAATAGCTGAGCGCTGAAGGAGGTTTCAGAATTAAAAGTTAATTTGAATCAAAGAGTCAAATCATTTTATTTTGGAGACATTGAGACGAAACAGTTCTATTTCCAAAAACGTCTCTTTTCAGATGCAAATCATCAGAGCAAGGTCGCAGAAGTCATTGCTTCTGTGTCACTTATGTTGCTTGTATTTGCCAAGGGCAACATTCACACCTGTGCAGAGCAGCCAGCTCCGGAGCTAAATCAGCATTTATGGGCCACTCCCAGTGACTTTGGGTCCTGCTGACTGGTACCCAGCTCTCAAGAGAATATACCATAGGAAGGTTACACTCCCTGGAAAAAGGATGTAGCTGCAGGCTAAAGACCGCAGTCTAAAGTGTTGTGTGGATCTTCTGTTCTTAATATTTCCTCCTTTAAGAAAAAACGTACCTTAATTTGCAGCCAATTAGTAGCTGTGCTCTATATCTGTGCAGTCAATCCCCTCTCTTGATTTAATAGTCAACTGTATGTGCTTTTACTAGATAGACCTCTGAATCTGATGCTTGCTTACGAATTATTACTGCTTTTTGAACAGAAGAAAAGCTCAGAAGGAGATTTTTCCAGGAGTGTTCCCTAAATGAGCAGCAGTGTTTCCAAGGATATACTAAAAGGAATGCACATCTTTCTTTATATTGACCGGGAGCTGTGAATTTGCATGCAATTATCACATATTTCTCTTTGTCAGTGCGTCTTCCCATCCTACCCAGGTACAGCTGAAACAGATTTGGAAAATAAAGAGAAAAGACAACCTCCTTTGAGAAGAGATTTCACGTATAGAGGTTCCATGTCATGGACAGCTTTTACTCCTTGAGTGATGGCCCAAAGCAACATGAAATGTTAAAACACACAAGGCTGCCTATCGGTCTTTTGCACAAAGTAGTTTCATGAGGTGTTCTCACAAGACCAATTAGGAGAAACTGCAAGAGTGGATACCCTGGTATTCTTCAACCAGTGTAAAAAAGCATTTTAACAGCAGGACGCAGGCAGAGGTATATTGTAGGAATGCCTTTCAGAAATACTTTTTGTAAGGTATGCTACACTGAAAAGGAAACTCAAAATGCAGCTGATCATTTGAATTTCCCTGGAACTATCTTGTCATGTCAGTGGAAGTATGAAATTGAGTGACTTATAAATATTGTGTATAATTAGCTATATTTCATAGGTACTGGCATGACACATGAGGTTTTGACCATGTATTTTCATTCAAACGTTATGTTATGTGCAAATATAAAAATGGGCAATGGTAGAGGACAAGTGTGTCCTTTGTAAAATGGCTGTTAATATCAAAATAAAACTGGCAGCCACTTCTGGCAAAGAGGAGGTTGATAGTAACTGAGGATTCAGTACATAAGAAACAAATGGAAATCGTTACCTAATAAATACATAATTCCTTGTTTTAAAGACAGGTGCTAGCAGAATTGCCCCAAAAAGAAATGGATATTTACAGCAGTCGAGGAAAGGTAATGCCTTTTAAACACAGAAATGCAAGAGCAGCTCTAGAGCTTAGATGCAGCTATCCCAGGATTTCTGTCTCTGACATTGATTTGCTGTAAATGTTTAAAGACAAGGTATAAAACCGATTCAAGCCTCCAGTTTCACTTCCCCCAGCATCTTCTTCCAGCAGCTTCTGGTAAAGTAGGTGTATATTTATTTATTTCAGAGTTGCTAATGGGTTTTCATTCAATACATTTGTCTAATTGCTTTTTTAATTCATCTAAACTGGCACCTACAACATCCTGTAGCAGGGGCTTCCATGTGTTTAGGTGTTCATTACACGAAAAGGTACTTCCATTTGGTTTAAATCCTCTACCTGATAATTCATTGCATGCCTTCTCGTTCTGGTTTTAGGGGAAAGAATTAATAGAATGAGTAATCATTCCCTAATATCTGCTCTTAGCCACTCAAGGTTTCATACACTGGCCTAATCACATAAAGAACTAAAAATATTAAATCAGCCTTGAGATCTATATATGGGAAGAAATTCACTGGTTGTTTTAATACATCCTTCTGCCAATGGATGAAAGTAAGAGATCCCTTAGCAGACTCTGAATTAGTCACTCCAGGGGTTTGTATGCTCAGTAGCTTGTGGCAGTAAAGAAGACAGACAGATTATCAGGTTTTATGGAAATTCTCACTTTAGAAATGCAGGCAGAAACACCGCAACTGCTATAGGGTTCAAAGGAAGTTATGGGTGCTCCATCCGTGGTGGTGTTCAAGGCCAGGCTGGACAGAGTCTTGGGTGATATGGTTTAGCAGGAAGTGTCCCTGCCCATGGCAGGGGGGGTTGGAACTGGATGGTCTTAAGGTCCTTTCCAACCCTAGCTATTCTATAATTCTAAAACTTAAAATAATGCTAAAGAAAGGTAGGGAGTTACAGCTCCTTCCAGCAGTCATTGTGGTGAATGTCATGCTCAGTGTGGCATGGTGTGCTTCCATGTGATGCAAACATGAGGACTAAAAATCTGATGGGCTTATTGTGTCTAACCCAAAAGCATTCAAACCCTATGTATCTCTCTAGTAAGGTATGTAACAAGGGTCTTTGTGCAGACTAATTGCATGGGTATATATTCTGCTCAGGACAGTCTGAATCCTGGAATTAAGTCCATGCTTTCTATCTGTGCGACGAGACATAACTTGTGAGCAATCCAGGAACCATGTTTTTACTTATGGAAGAGAAAGTGCAAGCATTGGTAAGACTAAAAGAGGCCTGTGGAGGAAGAATTGCTTCTTGTGAGTGTGACAGACCAATTGTTAAATCCCTGGATAGGCGTCATCTCAAAGTGCCTATGGGTATTGCAGAAAATTATTCAAGCTGTATGCATCTTGCAAATTTTAATCTAAAGGACAAGGTGATATTCCAAGGTAATAACCTATGTTAAGACTGGATGCAAAGAAAATACTGATGTGGTTGAGCTGAAAATAGAGGTGATCCATGGGATAGAGGAGGATGTAATAACATCAAAAAAAATGATCTGTTTACACAGTCAGGTGTCCCCATATCTCTGGTCAGCTGCAGACATGAAGATCCAGTCAGCCTTGAGCAGGAAGAACCAACCTCTTCTCCAAAAGTTGTTTCTGTCCTCTATTAACAAAAAGGGAATGTTGGAAATGCGAACTACGAACACTAGAAAAATCAGTCCTGACAATCAGAAAATACTTTCAGGTGTGGAAAGTTTATCTGAGTTCATCTTTTCATTTATGGAAGTTCCATCCTGAGCATCCTTGGACAGGTACAATTCAATAACCTGATCTCAGACACCTGTCTCTCTCCTGTGTTGAGCTTCCCTATAAAGACCTGGATGGGTGAAGCTCCATATCTTCTATAGATTTATTAAAGGAAACATTGTTTTACTGCTGCTAGGAGTATCCTGAAGATCACAGAATTTTTTTCCTCCTATTCCCAGTTTTCAGGACAATTTATCTACTACAAAAAAAAAAAAAAAATAGGATCCTAAGGACTGAGGCCCTCCTTCTGCCTCTGATGTCAAGTTTTTTAGTAAATGACTTTGCTGGAGAAGAAAGGAAAGCAAATATTCATAAATCACTCATAATGGGCAAAATTACTATTTTCAGTAGCATTGCCTTACAACACATGCGAAGGACCTCAGTAATTTGTTTCTAAAAGCTCTGAATGGTTGCAGCTATTGCCATGTACTTCCTAACATTATCAGAAGATAACTTCCCTTGGCTATGGGATTAACTTCTTGTACTGAATGATGGGGATGGCTTTCTCAGAGACCCCTAGCTTGTAGGAGCTTTTATGAGTCTATTGCTTTTCTTCTGCTTAAGTATATTGAAAGGATAATGAGCAATCATTGTCTCTTAGACTATGTGGTGGTTTGTGTAAGTGGGTTTACTCATTTTGCTCTGTCAGTTTTAAGACTTGCGTGTCTCTCTTAGGGGCTGTGATCTCTTTGCATGGGTTTCACAGCCGAGCGTTCACACTTCTGTAAAACCACATGTATGCTGCATTAAGACTACTTCAGAGTTATTATTAACAATGAAAGTTAAAAAAACCTACAAGAAAAAAAAACCTTACTGCAAGTCATTAAGAAAACCAACTCATTGAGTAAAAAAATATGTAATTATCTTCGGAAAAGGAAACAGCCAATATAACTGCAAACTACTGGTCTGACCACTCATTTTTCATTCTTACAACCACAGCATATACAAGATAAAAAATCCCCTACCTCAGAGATTAAAAGGAACTCAAACTGGTAGCTTATTTAAATGAAGTCTCTCATGTTGTTTAAGGCTGAAAATCACACCTGTGTCGGGCACAGAGATGAGAGGTCAGGTCCCACAGCACGTGTAGGGCTCTATAATTCCCTGATTGTACATTCTGGATTAGCATTTAAAACTACTTAGCCATTTACCTCTCAGGATGTGTTGGGCATCCTTTAAGCATATCCCGTGGACCAGAGCCACAGGCTGGGGACTGCACGCTGCAGTGAACACGGGCTGGGTGTGTTCCGAAAAGCAAGCGTATGTGTGTGCCCATAGACCTTTCGAAGAAACTCAAAGAAAGGAGGGTGCAGAGCTGCTGCTCTCCATTTGGGATTTAAGCACTGAAGATCAGCTTCAGTCCCGTGTTAGATTCCTAAATCCTGAGCTTCATCTGGGTGGTCAGCAATGATTCAAGGCTGAAACCATTACAGATTGTACAAGGTCTAAACTTTTGTCCTTGTCTGTCCTTCAGGGGGGTGCTCATAGTGACTAAGTTGTAAATCAGCCTGGTCCTGAGCAACTCCCTGCTTACAGTAATACACACTGACCACAGAGGACTAAAATCTGCTGGCTCGTACACCCCTACAAGTCAGGAGAAAACTCACTAACTTCATCTGGGGCTGCTTCTGATTTGCATTGGTTTAACTGAATAACAGACTTTGGCTGGAAACGGACATGAGCAACAAATCAGACCCAGCACAATGCGGTCTGAGGTGGAGGAAGGCTTAAGAAGGCCTTTTTTCATGCTAAAGCACAATATAAAAGTCCCTCCTGCTGCAGTCCGAGAGTCACAGTGCATCATTGTCTTCCATCTTTTAGTGCTATTATTGCTGATTTTAACTAGGACAATTAGGCCCAGGGTGATGATTCCTGAAGCTGTTCGTCCTGAACCAGCTTTTGCTGCATGATCATATTGGAAGCGGCTGCTACATGGAAGTGCAGCTAGAAGCAAGATGCAGCACATACTTCCGATGCTACCACGTTTTGCTCATTTCAGGCAGTTTGCTTAAGTCATCCGTTCTCCGATTATTAATTTCCAACGCTCTCCCTGTGTCAGTGAGCCAGGAAGACTGTGTTCTGGAGATAATGCTCATCTGTCCCTTGCTGCTGGAGGAATGTGCCTGAGAAACATTTCTCTTGGCTCAACCAGCCTCGAACTGCTGGTGATGCATTCTGCCAACATCTTATGAAGCTGCATTTTTTACAACCACTGCCATTTACATAATGCAATATCCATATGGTGATTGTTTTATTTATGTTTCCCTTACTTCAAGGCAGAGGAAGCCAGCAGCTGGAGCTGTGAGATAGAGGCACCCACCAGTTACTGGGCTGTGTTGTTCACGGGGGTGATAAGCTTTTATCACCCACTGGGAGTTAGGATCTTGTCTAAGTGATAGCATCCCTCCCTTGAAAACAGAACAGAGCTCTCACTGTTTGCTTGTCTGAAAGGAAAGAGTTTATAACCCCAGTCTTTACAGTGACTGTGAGCTAAAACATGACATAGCTTGATTGTCTTAATTTCTTGACTCATTCTGTTGCAAGTCACAATATGAGCATGTGCTTCCTTTGCATCAAAAGAGCTTAATTGTGTTTGCATTACCCCCTTGTCTGTATTTGCCACTGGAAGTCTTAAAAACATCCCCCCATCTATGTGACTTTGATTCTGCTAATCCCTACCCACCTTTTGAGTCAATTAAAGGGCCGTTTATGGTTTGCAGAGAGAAAAAGTTCAAATGAGAAGCAATTCCTTTATCCACCATGTGTGTAACTGGAGGATGTTTCAGACACAAAACAGGAAAAAGGATTACTTCAACGTCTTGTTTCTTTTGCTTTTTGTATTTCACACCAAGGGAGACAGAGTAACTGTTGATGTTTTGTTTTCAGAATTAAAATAACATCACAAGATTAGCTATACTGTGGCTGGATGTAATCTATATGGAAAGTTCTACAGTTAAAAGAAAACAGGAAAGTTTCAGAAGGTTTATTTTTAATTAATCTACAGAATTATCTTCTTACCTTACTTCTGCATGTGGAGTCCCAGGAATTTCAAACTTCTCCACATAAAGGGAAATTTGGCCCATTTTATATGTTAGACAAATAATTTTATAAGAAAATATAAAACTACAGGATCTGGTTTTACCATTCCATTACCATGATTTTGTGCCTTTGTGATTACATCTGTTGAAGACATGACTTTATAGTGTCTCTGAAGCTAAGGAATCTGTATAAAGCAAAATGCTGCAAATTCTTAGGGGAGGCAGTTGCCATTTGGTTCAGTGTCTCTTGTTTTGTGAGTCTTGACAACCACAGACTGACAATAGCGAGGCTCAGGCTGCAAAACTAAATGTGATCCCAGCCAGACCTGAGCCCCAGCAGGAGCAAAAGGGCTCTGGTGCAAGGAAGGGCACCCCTCGGCCATACTTCAAGCTTCAGCCATTGTCTTTGCAGGCACAAGTAATGCTTTTTGAGGGGTATGCTGTCTGCTTTAGTGTACTTTTTGTTTCATTTTGTGTCTCTTCTCCCCTAGAAGGGTGTCTTGTACAGGTTTAAGGGCCAGTTATGCAACAGTGTGACTTAAACTGTGTAGAGTTGTCTCTTTAGTCAGACTGCTTCACAAGTGTCCTACATCCTTAGGTCCTTACAGCAGTGCTGTACTGTGGCTGGATATGACGGTCTAAACTCTTGTGGTGTCTTTACATGTTTAAATGTCTCAAACTGATGTCTTCACAACACAAAAGGCTTGACAACAATGAGAAAGAAACCTTCACTTCAACCCAACTTCTATTTCAACACTTGGTGATTGAATTCCCATGGAATTACTTCTGTTGGGCAATTTCTTAGAAGGATGTATTTTGCTGTTAATACTCTGCCTCAGCTTTTAATTGTAATATAAATAACATTGCATGTGAAGGGTTTATGTTTTTTCTTTTTTAAACAAACACTTTTTGTACTTGTTTAAGTACTTGTTTGAGCTCCTGAATCACCAGTAAACTCAGAGAATGGAGCCAGATTTGATCCAATATTCAATGGCTCTATGGTATAAAAATTCAAGTCTGTTTCGTTATGTTAATTACCTTTAGAAAATTATTCCTGTGCATTTTTGGTCTGAAGTGAAATGTTCTTGGGAATTCCTCAGTCCTACATAATTTTTTCCAAGGAAATTCCCTTGACGTATCAAAGGAGACATTCGCACAGCAGAAGAGAAGCATAAAGCTTTTTCCAACATGATTCTGAGGACGGGTTTTCCATAAATGCTTGTCAGTAGAATATCTTCACTCTTACTTAATGAATGGCTTAAAGGTTTTTCAGGACTCCAGCGCAGAGTGCCTGTTACATGTCACAGTGACTCTTCAAAGTTGGTTAATTTTTACTTCTGCTATTGCAACATTTTTAACAGTTGAGGTGAAGAGGAAGAGTGGGATGGGAAGGAAGTGGTGTGGAGATTTGACTCCTATTTGTGCTCTTCTATGTATTAAATTATAATTTGGCAAACCGGACCAGGGCCATATTCAGAAAGCGTCAATTCAGTGTGTGTGTCTTTGGGGTTTCCCATTTAATAGCAGTACAGAAAAAGTCAATAGGATATGGTAAACCCAACATTTTTAAGGTGTTTTAACTATTACTCTCAGTTTTCATCCATGAAAAAGGGTGATATAGTTTTTCCTTAATGTTGTGAAGTTTTGTGATGGTAAATCCACAGGTACTGAGATGATGAGGGAGCTCCAGATGCTTTGACTTAATATGTGAATGGACAGGGCCATCAGGCTTTATATCTGTAGCATGCACAGGGGTGGTCAGCTATCCCACCAGTGATGCACCAAAGTGAGCCGTGCTTTGAATTTGGGCTTGAAGGTCCCTTTGGCCTCTGATGTCCTCCTCAGGAGAAGGAAAGAAAGGAGCAGAAGCAGCAATGGCAGGGAGAAGAGGGGAAGGGCAGGCAGGACTGATAGGCAGCACTACTCTGCACAGCGGGGATGCTGAATTCAAGGAGGAAGGTGAGACAATAATGCCCCCTCTCTGCAAAGCGGGGTGACCTCGAGGATGAGTCATGCTTCCCACCACCTCCCACAGTGTTATCTGCTTCTGATGTGACCAAAAGCTGAAGTGAAAGAAATGTCCTTCCATGATAATGAGAATTAACAATGACAAAAGTTAAAGTATAGCGCAGGAAATATGAGCGAAAAAGCTCCCCCAAAACACAGCCAAACTCGAGCAGCAAAGAGGTGGCTGTTTGCACCCATCCACCTAGAAACAGCAGTGAAACCCCACCAAGACAGGTGGGAATACAGCTGCTGGGGCCAAGTTTTAACCTCAACTGTGTGCACGTACCTGAAACCGTCAGACATTGACAGGGGGCCTTTCTTTGACATGCAACATGGGGAAATTCCTTTGCAAAGGGTTCATTGTATTGAATAATGAGCTGGAGAGCAGACAGAATGATGCAGATGCGTATCCTGCACCACTCATGCAGCAAGATGTATGCACATTAAAGGCACTTCACCTTAAGTACGAGATTGACTTACCCAGGGTGAGGTTCATATTCACATTTGATGTTGACCTTTATGAATTTACCTTGAGGTAAAACTGAAATGTTTTGGCTGTGCTGTGTTTTTACATCATGATGCATTGTCTTTGTTTGTCTAAAGAAAAGCACAAATTCTTATTAGCCACAGAGATAAAAAGATAAGCCAAACCTCGTCCTCAACAAAAGAAGCGACATATAAGTGAGCGTGTTTGAGACAAGACGTATGTTTTGTTTAGAGATAAGTTTTAAATTTTTCTCACACTGATCTGAAGAAATGAGAAGGGGGGGAAAACATTATTCTTGATGTGCAAACATAATCAAAAGATACTTTTGATCGGAGTCGTTGCAAGAAATAAGATTAAATGCGAATGTCTCCATAAAAGTAGTCACTATGGTTTTGACTGTCTTTAACTGTAGTGTGTATTCAGTGCGTTTGGACACACTGGTTATTTCTCAAAGGTTACAAATAATGTCTTTTTCAGTGGACCATCTTATATTATCCATTACAAACTATTATTTTAAATTTATCTTAGGAGCACCCCATGATTCTCTGGGATTTTAGATATCTACTTGTACCTCAGAGGTCCACAAAAATGCTGAAAAGCTGAAACCTCTGGATATTTCCTATCTCGCCTCCCACTTGAATCAGGACAATCACTAGCGCTGAATGAGATCAAGGGTATTTGCAAAGGTTTTTTAAGGGTAAATCAATTCTTTCTTACGTTTTTCAGGGTACTGGAAGTAGCTTCTCTTCCTGAGATCAAGCAATCCCACATCCAAGATTTTTCCGAGATCAATATTGTCACCCATCTGGCGAAATCTGGAGCCCTCTGCAGCAATAATTATTATGGTGCAGATATTGGTCACAGATACTACTCTCTCAGCCTTACTGGTGTAATTTGCATAAAACAATGTTAGTCATCAGTAAACAGGAAGCTAATTTTGGCAGAAACCCTGCCCTGCCCCTGAAGCTGCTGTCCTACCTCCACCTCTCCTTTAAGTATCAGTCTCAGAATTGAACTCAGCTTTCCCCATCTGCAGCACCTTGTTCAAGTCTCTATCACTGACTTTCACACCTCCTAATCCCCAGTAACACACATCTGTGTGGCCTTCTCTGGGCACCAGATGTTCATTTCTGCAACTGCTGAGGATCCCATAAGGTTTTGCAGTCAGATGTAATAGTTCTCACAACTTAGGGGACATTGAGCTCAGGCTATGTCTAACATCTGCGAGAGACTTGGGCTCTTTAGGTCTCACAGACATCTACCACTTGTTGCCTGACATTGGAATTCATCCTTTTCTCCCTTTTCGGCTGGCCTGTATGGAATTAATGTTATATTCATCTTTAATCCCACCAAGTGAGAATAATATATCCCTGTGTCAAGAAAATAAGAGGAGATAACTATGTCTGTTGGAAAAGATGCCCCTTACCACTAAAATGTGTAGCGACGTCACCTTCAGAGGAAACATTTTCTCCCCAAGTTAAACATGAAAATCAGGATTTTTTTTGTTTTGCCTTTTTTTTTTTTTCAGAAGTGATGAGAGGGACCAAGCAGTGCTGTAAATGCAGGGAGAGAAGGGCCAGATTTGGGTTTATTCCAGGGGAGGACTGAGAGAGTAAACTGTGATAGTTTTGTTTTGGTAGAATTTAACAGCTGGGCAATGGTTTGCAAGCCTCAATTCTTAACTCAGCTTCTCCAGATCAAGATAATTTCAAGCATCTGTGTTGGGTCTATCTACAGAAAAATGAAAAGGAGAAATTCCAGAAGCTTCTGGCATTTTCAGTACAAGACCAAAGTTTTGCATGACCCGAAGGGGTACATTTCAGATGTGGTCAGCACTGAGAACCCTAACCAAGAAAAACAGAAGAAACTTCTATCTTAGAAAACCATAAAGTTATCTTGTAAAGTTTCAGGTGAACAGAATAAACAATGGAAACTCGAGCTCAGGATGAGCAGGGGAATGCGCTCCCTTTCTTTCTCATGCTCATCTGCAACACATTTCCAGTCTTTCTGAGGCTCATCCTTGCTCAGGAAAGAAAAATACACATCTATTTAGGCTGCTATTGCTCTGATTGAGAAACTGGAGAAGCCGTAGTTGCTATTTTTACAGGTTTGCTTCCTTCAGGGGAGAGATATCTTAGGGTTGAGGGGGAGGTAATGTGATCTCTTTTTCTATTTTTATAAAGGGCCTGGGGATGCACTGGGAAGCTGCAGATCTGTGCAGTTGAAAGTCTTCAGCTCCTCTTTTGAGATACTAAGGGAGGAACAGTTAGAAAAGCATGGCCTAATTAAGGATATCTAATATGGTTTCAGGAAGGGAAGGGCATGCCTCATTAACTGGCTGGAATTCTTTGAGGATATTGCTGCTGAGGGAGACCAGGAAAAAAAAGCCAACTCACTGTGAGCATTGTGTACCTTGGTGGGCTGGAGGAGAATAAAACACAGTCAGGAAAGTCTGGAGCTCATACCTACATTTACCTATAGAGTGGGTAAAGATATAATACGAAATTAACCAGTATTTAGACCTGCAGGGAGTGGAACTATTTCTTAGTTCTTGAAATCCTGGGTGCATTCTTGCCTTTAATCTTTTCTTAAAAAAAAATAATAATATTATTATTGATATAATTGGCTTTTGTGATTCAGCTGAATCAAAAGCCACGGTTTCCAGATGATATTGTGCTAAATTTGGAGGGCAATGAGGAAAATTGCAATTAGATACAGACAGAATTAAATGCTGTTTAAAGTTTCTAGCATGGCAGATGGCATATCCAGCAAAGGTCAAATAAATGTAGCATCATGATAATAAGCCAAAAGCCCTAGAATTAGGAGAGAGAAAAGGTGGAGTGGATGGAATATACAGTTTCTCTGTATACTGACATCTTTAATGTGGGAATTGAGGGAGATGCAGTTTCCCCAGATCTTTGCAGAAACAGAATCTAAAATTCTTCAAATTATCCTTGGGAGAGAGAAGTGACTCAAAAAGGCACATTTTGACTGGGGAAAAGTAGAGTTTCACATGAACCTGCTCAGTGCAGCAGGAGTGGGGCTTGCAGTTGGAGGAGAGCAAGAAGACATGGTGGAGGGACAATATAGTTGTGATGTGAGGCTGAGGTTGGTGGGGATGTGGAGGCACAGAAGTCCCTGGAGCTCCTCTCATCCTGGACATGGGACAAGTTTGACCACTCACCTGGCTGCTTGGCCATCCTAAACGCTGCAGGACCAGCTGAGTGCAGCGCTATACACTCGTAATCCCTTTGAATCCTGTTAGATGCCCATCCACCGGGAGGAAGGACGTTGTCCTCATAAGATTTCCACCACATGGATATTTCTCCAGAGGTGGGGAAACTGCATGGTTTTGACATAAATGTGCTCTTCAGAGTTTGCAAAAGAACAATCCCCTTGATTTTCTTCATAACCTGCCCTTCCCTGTTGATTTCCTGGAAAAGTCAGATACTTTCTTGTGGTTGCAAGAAACAACTGGACCATGAAAGCTCATATGAGGGGGCTGAGAAACAGTCCTGTGACTCAGGGGAGGTTCTGTTCCCTGCTGAGCACATGGACCTTTTTTATAAGAAGGAAAGCAGGTGTTAGAAGGGAAGGAAATGGGGAAATCCTTGTGCTTCTTTTAATACCTATGAAATTTTAAGAGCTTTGGAAGAGTTTCAACTGTATGCCTCTGTCAATGACGCTCCTTTGCAATTGGGCATGACACTGGGTGCACATCCCTGGGGGCTTCCCCTGCCCCTCAAGACCTGGTGAGAGTCTCTCTCTGCTCTGCTACTCCTCAAAACCATCTGTGTAGAAAAGACACTCTTTTTTATCTTTGCCTGAGGAAAAGACAGCATGAGTGTCATTGCTTGCAAAAGGTGCCAGACTGATGTTCCCGTGTTCAGCCACAGGCTAGCTATAACAAATGCAGTAAAAGCAAGATGCTTCCATGGCATTTCCTGAGTATTTGTCCTTGTTTTCTGATCTGTGCTGTAGGAAGGGCTCTATTTCAAGAACCAGCCTCTCCCCATGACTCTAAGGGCTGTACAAGCACTGAAAACAAAGAGAGCCTCCTCCTACGGAGCCTCTGATGTGGAATGAAGGTAGACGCAAGAAGCCAGCGATGTTAGGGAGGGAAAGGAGGGAGGAAGCTAAGAGACCATGCTGGTCACAGCAACAAACCTTGTTTGGGGATGACTATTTTGGCTGTTAAATATATTTTTAAAGTCTTACAGTGTCAAAACATTTACTTACAGGATAAGAAGCATAGCTTAGTTTTCAGAGGCTATTAAGCTCTTGATCTCTGGCTTAGTACAGCCAGAGAAGATATTACCCATGATGACTGTTTTGTGAGGAACGCATCTGGTTTTAGGGAACTGGAATATTCAATTCATTTTGCCTAAATCACTGGCTAACCTTCAGCAGGGAGGAATTAAGGAAAGCTTTGTCTGAAGTGAGTTTTAAGGTGAAGGAACTAGAATTTTTGTGTGCACTGACAGATGTGTATCAATGTCCCCTGAGCAGTGTCCTTCTAGCACCAAATTGCCCATGGAGAAAACCTTAACTTATAATTGACCAAAGTCAGTTTGAGCCAGTCAGTAACCAGCAAAAGGCTTCAGAAACTGTTATCTGGTCTTAATGAGCTGTTCTGCATTTAGACTAGGACTCCAAAGTGTTATTTGGCTGGGTGCTGTATGAGGGAAGAAATAGTATTCTGTAGACCTATAACCTGGAAAATAAAGACAAACTTTGACATTCTGGCGCAACAATAGTCAAAAAGAATTCTACTAGTGGCCTAAAAAGAGTGAGAACTTTGTCCAAGCATACAGAATTAATAAATACGTACAATAGGCTACTCAGTGCCTCAGAGGAATCAAAAGGAGGCAGGAAAACAATATATTTCATAGACTGATTTAATTGACTATGTTTTCAGACTATTACATCAAAAAAAGAAGGCAGTCAGAAAACACATACATGCACATGCACGTGTGCTGTGAAATGCCTTACGTCTACAAAAAACCAAACAAACAAGGCGCTGCACGTTCATTCTCCCACCTGCATGTGGGGTGTTTTTTGGTCTCATGACACCAAAATGCATAAGAAATAAGTGCATGTCTGGGTTAAAATCCTCAAGCCCTAGACTGCATTCAACAGCCACTGAGGACTGGAGTGCAGAGCTTGTGCTGATGGGCGAGCTTTAACCCTGGGACCTTCCCATGACACTGGTACGTCATCTTCCAAGTGTACGGCCCCCAGCACTCGGCCGTGGCCATGCAGCTCCTTGTCACCGGGTCAGTAGTCGCTGTTTGGACAGCACTTGACACAATAAGCTGCCAGTCAGATTTGCAAGTTGCTGTGTGATCTTGTGATATTAATAATATAATGATAGCATTATAACTGGACCATTCAACTCTCTAGTTTGTTCTTCTATAAATGATTTATGAGTTTTATGCATTTTATATGCCTCTCATTAAAAATGCATTGAAAAATACTATCAAAATACCATTTTGTGAAGCTCAGGCTCTCTTTATTCTTGTTACAGCCATCTGCCATTAAGCTTTAATAACTGATGGATTATAATTTATTAATTTATCACCTGTTCTTTATACAGTTGGATAAAATAATTGTCAACCAATGTGAAATGGCCTCCTATTGTGTTATTAATCCCCAAAGCAATTAGAAAACCCACTGATTGTACAAGCCATTGAAAATAGGCAGTAACTCATGTTAGAAACGATCTGCAGTGCTCACATCAGCATGCTTAGTGATTGGTAATAAGGTTTCTGTCGCCAGTGTGAATTTGAAAGGGGCTGTTTATCTAGGGAGGCTTTTATTTCTATTTATTAATTTTATAATAAGCCTGGATTTTTAGGGCTGACAAAAGATGCATAAGCTCCAGCTTGTCCTATGGATTCTGCGGGTGCAGTCTGAAAAAGACAACACCAATTTCATATAGTGTCATACTAATGCTTCTCAAACATCCTTTGGAGAGATTTCTGTTTCTGCTAACATCCCCAAGAATGAAAGGGTAATTTAGGGATAGCTATATATGCCAAATCATTTGAGAGATTGACTTCAGTCAGCTTTGAATGAAGACATCAAACATCAGTATCTCTCGTTTGATTTTTATCTGCCAAGGTTTCAGTATGGGTTAGTTGTGGGCTTTCTGATATGGATATTTACAGTATGTGAAAAGGGGCAGAGCCAAAGGTTTGTTGGATCCAACAGCTGCCATTTAGCAAAGCCGTTTGCTTACTTTGCCAGTGTGAAGGAGATATGCAGGCCACCCCAGATGTGAAGAAGTTCCTTATCTCTCATCCTATTTGCAGTGCAGACTTCCAGCTACTCGTGTTACAGCACCTCTGACACTGAAAAGTCACATTCCCGTAATGCTGTTCCTGAGGCAGATTTAACTGCTTTTCTGATGAAAAGAGACAAAAAACTCCCCCAAGATGCCACTGACATCAGAGAGCAGAACCACACTACTGAGAAAAGCAGCTGTAAATGTTTCTTTGTCCTAAATGAAGCTGCCTGGCCCCTCTTCTGTGTGTGCTCAGTCAGGGAACATGCTGGTGAGTCAGGCATAGTGGAGGTTAGAGCTGCCAATTACAGTGATATTTTGTTCCACATCACTTGAAGCGATCTAGGAGGACTTTTACTTAAACAAGATGATTGCATAGATCGAAAAACTGTCAACATTTTGTTATTGAACAAGGCTCTGGGAAGCCTTAGGAAAAGATTCTTCATATCTCATTTCTGTCTCCAGGAATACAAACCATGTAGTAAATAGTTCTGTGCATTATTGCGATGTAGTGACTCCAGTGTTCAAGGAAGTCTTGAGTCTTCCACCAATATCATGCTCCCTCTACATTATGGTGGGATAGTTGAATTATTCTTCTTCTACCCAACACTTCTGCAGTCTTCGCTGTTACATTTCAGGGTTTGCAGCTTCTCCACAGTTACAGTGGGAGAAACTGCTTTGACAGAAAGACTCAGAAAAAACTGAAGTTGAACTGAGCATATTGGAAGATTGTACTTCCTCCTGCAGGAACCCAAAGCAGAAGTAAAGAGGTCATTCTAGATCTTCTTGTACTATTTCTGGCTCTTCTGGAAGTAAAAATCAGAAGAAATCTCATGCAAATGTTTGTCGTTCTGACACATCCAAGCCAAATGTGCAGATCTAAGGGGTTTAGATTAAGCAGATATAAGTACGGTGAGTTCTTTTTCTCAAATCTTGAGAAACTTTCCCACTTTATCCCTCTAATGTGTCCACAGACAAAATCCAGACTGTAGAAACTCCTCAGAAATGGTGCAGCCACTGTAACTGTCTTGCATTGAACGTGTACACCTTCTGCCTACATAATCCTCAACTGGGATGAGCATGGAGAAGATCTTTCACTCCTTCCCACCTCTGTAGACATACAGAAGACTACTCTGCACTCTTAAGCAAGTGCAGTGACTACAGCCTCTTTGTCTTAGCTTGCAGCAGATTGCTTGCCCTCTTTCATGGCCTACAGACAACTAATCATATTTTACCTAGATTTGAATCTCATGGTTCTTCTTGAATCAGGTCCTCAGCACCAGCTGGGGAGCTACTGCTTGTGGAAGCTGGTTATGACGTGTTGTCATAATCAGCTTCCAATCTACCTACAGCTAACCTACATGTTAACTGTAGGTAGATTGATGACTGTTGTTGTTTATGTTTTCACTGCAGGTAGGAGGTATCAAATTAAGGTTAATCTTGCAAAGTTAGTTGAGCCACAATGCATATACTCCTTCTTGAATATTAGACCACCATGGAAGAAAATTCACATTCAAAACAAGACTAGAGTCTCTTCTCAATGTAACAGACCTCCCTGGCTTCTGCTGTCTCCAAAGTTGATGATCTATATAATGGACCAGAAAAAAGCTTCACAGGTGAAGAACAGTGTCACAAAAGCTCTGATTCATGAGGGGGTGCCAATGGCTTTTTCCCTAAGCAAAATCATTATCTGAGAAATCTGTCATATTTTTACTCATGACAAAGTTCCAGTCTGGGGGCATCTGAATCCTTTAAGAGGACCGCTTTCAGTCACACAGGAAGATCTTTGTTGCAAAAATGTGGTTGAATTCTATGTGTGTCTAAACCCAAGTTACCAACCCATGGCCGTATTCTATACTCATTATTTTCAAAAAAGGATTGCATGCACCTGTGTCCATCTGAGAAACAATCAAAGTAATATCACGTAATCCTTTTTACTGCGTTAAATGGTGTTGCTCTGGCTATACCTACCCTGATGAATGCATCCACTAGCAGCAGCATCCACACTAGGCAGGCTGGCTTCCTTGACAACAGGGTAGCTCTTTCCTTTTCTTACCACACTTAGCCTTATGTCCTCTTTCCCCTAAGACATAGCTGTAATTTTTGTTCTGTTCCTTTCAGTTCAAAGTGTGAGTTGTGCTGTAGTCCTGATGCTTGGTGTTTTCATGGAATGAACCTGAGATTCTACATTTGAGTCTTGTATGCATGACATGTCAAGACTGGAGTGCTTGAGTTTGCAAAGCTTGCAGGGAAGATGCTAGAGGACTCTGCAGAACAAAAGAAAACAAGTCAGATGCCTTTTTGCCCATAGTGTCTGCTGGAAGATATTCCCATGGTAGAATATCTGAGACAAAATAGTTTGATTTTTCCTTCAAAGGAACCACCTAGCGCTTTCCGAAAATGGCATGGGAGTGAATCAGTGCTCATACGACACAGAGGATCAGTGAATCAAGATCACGGGTGAGGTGGGGAGTGAAATGGTGGTGTAGACATAGCCCCATCCATGTGAGTCTATGTAAATTGGAGTGATTTTCTGGGCACAGAAAGGTGTGGGAAAACACTGGGGAACTCTGTATTCAAATGCTGTGGCTGCATCTTCAACACTGAGGGTGTCAGCTCTTGTGAAAACGCATCCTGAGCTTTAATTGGTAATCCCACTCTGAATGGAAAACACACCCCCTGATTTGTTTTTTTGTCTATGAACCAGAAGGAGGAAGAGACAACAGCTTCACCTGAGTTAATTCTGAAGTGAAGACATAATCTCTGACACACAGTATCATTTATCCTTTTATGTGGGAAAAACTATTATTAGGGCTTGACTGAAATGTTTAAGATACTAACAGTAACTACCTTCAGCTTTCAAATATTGAGTTTGATGCTGACTTCTCAGTCATGTTTAGACTCTCCTTCTTAAGGAAAGTCTTGTGGACATGACATAACCTATTTCTTTAACAAAGCTATGCTGCAGTGTGGATGATGAGGGCAGTGAAGATCCTTGGGAGATCCTCTGCAAGACACCCTGGAGCCATTTGCATCAATTAGTTCCACCACCAGTACGTGGCTGCCTGTAGACCGGTCTGTTGCCTATTATCTCTTAAAGTAAAGATCACTTTTGATAGGGAAAGGGGGAGGCTTTTGCTTATGAGTAAGACTTCACCCAAGGGTGCTCAAGTTAAGGGTTCCTTGGTAGTCTCTTAATCAGATAAGACAATTTATAAGTAGGTGTTTTTAATAAAAACATTTTGGTTTCGTTTAGCCTGTTGAAATTTTTGCTTAATTCTGCAGTCAGGACTTCCAAGCTCTGATGGCCACATGCGGTGTCACATTCCCAGGATGTGGTCCGAGGCAGTATCACAGTGGGGTAACTACCATCAAATGGTGGCAGTGTTCCGGTTCTGACTTGAAAAGAGCATTGCTGACACCTCTTACTACAGCTTTTTGGCTTTCTTCCAAGGTTTCCTCCCCAGCAGATGCTGAAATCCCAGCAGAAAGCAGTGATGAATACAACAAAACAAATGCACAGCATAGCTAATTAGTAATTAAAGTCCCTTAAAGCAGGTAGTATCACACAATGGAGAAAGGTTTATTGGAACTCTAACCTCACAGGATTTTTCTTCATTGCACCTATCACAGCATTTCATCATGACTAATTTTTAATGAGTGGAGGAGGGGAGGATGTCCAGCTGTCAGTGACCTCAAGTATAAATCCACAGTAGTTCTCTAGTAAGACAAGCCAGTTTGCTGCGATGGTAGCAAAAGGCAAGTTTGCAGCCAGGCTACTGCTTTGATGAGAGAGCACCAGCAAGAGAAACGTAAGATAAAGAGAGAGTATCTCTAAAGGACTGAAAGACCTTTTTAAAATGTAGCTCCTGGGCAAAGGTCTCATTATGCTTGTACAGCACGTGGCTCAACAGAGACCTTCTGAATTCAGTTGCTGGAAGCTGAAGGCATATCCAATGAAATGACAGCACCAAATATCAAGGTCTAAAATGAAATCTGTGATGGGTGCATTAGGAGCAGGGTTTGGGGAGGAAGAGGATCAGGGTTGATGGACTCTGACAAAATTCCATCACAGTGAGTCACATTTTAATTGAAAAAGAATAAAAGAAAGCAAGGGTGGGGAAAAGACACGGGTGAAAATCAGAGGTCACCTGCCGTTGTGATAACTTAACTGAAATTTTGGAAATGAATCATCGCAGCAGGCAATGGAAGGTTTCACCTCAGGCAGTGACAGGAAATGCAAGGCTGTAGCTGTGTGCAGAGCATTTTGGGCTCTCGATCAGCTTTTATTGATTGGGAAAGTACATCTGATCTCAGAAAGTCTTCGCTTTGCTCTCATTTTCAGTTCGACAGAAAGGAAAATCTCGAGCAGCCATTTTCAGCTTCTCTTTCTCGGAAGCAATGGGGTAGGTAGGAGGGGAGTTCACACAAGGAAGACACAAAGCTCACAATTTTACTCACATGTCTAATGAAATCACATGCTGCCAGTGGCCCAAAACAAAAAAAGCAAACCCAACCCACAATCTTGCTCGAAAGGAGAGGTTTAAACAGCTGCCCAAGAGAAGACACTACCGAGAGATACTTCAGAAAGGGTCTCTTCCGCTTGTGAGCATGCAGCTACTCAGGATATTATATTATATATATGGAAATAAAACTTACTGGGATGGGAAATTGCCTTGACCAGAAGATGAGCTTAATGCCAGTATTTGGGGTTTGGAAGCAGATGATCTTAAGGTCCTTTCCAACCCAAACCATTCTATGATTGTACGATTTGTAAGCGAGAAGTTTCCAAACATCTGCTGGCAGGTGTATATGATGCTGCCTGTGGCATCTCAAAATAGTTCACATCCCACCAGTAGTAAACTCACTTTGCTAAGCCCTGGTCATATGTCTCTGGATGTGTTTTCCCTTGGAGTGAGAACAGAACGTGTGAAGATCAAACCAGCGCATCCACTTGGTGAGGTACAACTCTGTGGTGGCCTCAGCAGCCCAGGAATGGATTAAATGTAAATGCCTCTAGATCTCATTGCAAATGTCTTCTATATTAAGCCAGTTCTTAGGAACTGATTTTATCTACAAATAGGTAAATAATGCGTGGTGTCTTTACTAGTTCAGGTGTCTCTGTACTGTTCAACTCATACTGTGAACGTGGCAAAGAATGGTAGGTTCTTTATAAAATCATTCCAACCATTAGATACCAAAATGTGGGAGTCAGGAACTAGCCACAAGACCCTTGACATTTCTGAATTCTCTTTATGGACCTTCACTTCGCTCTGCCTTAGCTCTGTTTTCGCTCATATTCAAGCCTGGCCCATTTGAACAGTGCCTTCTGATGGATGAAGGCATGGCAATTAAGTGGCAGTGTACAGAAAAAGGAAGCATTTACATTTTCCTGGGAAAGGACCAGGTATTATGTGATGCTTAAACACATACTTAGACGGAAAAATGGCCTGTGCATGTGATGCCCCACTGAATTAATGTGTGGTGCACATTTATATCATGTGAGCTTTACCTGTATGTCGTATAAGAATCTCACTAAACCTATAATATGTCTGCAGCACCTTGTGTGCATGACTAATGGGTATGCTGGTCATTTCAAAGGGGAACCAAACTCTGGGAAAGTCAAAAAAGATTATAGGCTGTGAGATACAAATAGTTTTAAAGGAAGAAAACCACTATGTATGAGTGATGTCGGCTGAGGAGACTCACAGCAAGAATGTTACCTACAGAGTTTGTATGGAATAAAGATTTTGAAAAGTGTGAGAATACGTAAAATTTAGACACTGCACCATATTTTCTTGTTTCCTTATTTTGTGCTTAAAAATACTTATGAAATTACATGCAAAATAAGAATTAACAAATCCCCATCTCATCAGAAGAGGACAAAACAAACCCAGAACCCCCTCACCTCCTCTCACGTTTAAAATTCTGCAGCACTTTCACAGTCTGATGCATGTGAGATGAAGCATTGAAAAGCTAGGAAACCCCAGAAGTTACGGTATGTCACAAAAGTTTTCACGGCTGTAGGAGAGATGTATAATATTTTCCTTGTGAAAAGTAACTCAGAATATGTGATTATTGCTATTAATGTACACTATAAAATATGAAGAATATGAAGTGCAAGAAAGTGATTGTGAAGTGCGAAATGTAGCTTTTCTAACACGAAAAGTATTCTATATGCACTTTACACAGTTATCAATGACTTCCCTTGATCAAAATCTCTGCAAACCAATGATTTGTAGAATCATTGGCTTTCTTTTTATTTTATGTTATTAAATGTATTTATTTTTATTTTATCAAAAAGTAATTTTTTAATTGCACATTTATCATAATTCTGTGTTTCCTGTTTAAGCAGTGCACACATGCGGAAATCTGTACCAGAAGTATATTCCCAAGAGAGACTCATAGCTCTGAGAATCACAGCAAGCTGCCTGTGGGCGTATGAGATTGAAAGTTAGTTTGATCTCTGAAGCTCAGCCTGGCTTGGGCACGACCAGAGCAATGTGTTGCTGGTCCTATGATGCCTTTGTGCTTCAGGGAAGCAAACGTTTCAGTGTTAGAGCTGGGCCTAGCAGTAGGATGCTGGAAGAGTATTCTGTGATATAGGGGCACTAGTAGAGAGTCCACATGTTAAGGAAGAAAATCTCTGAGCATGTGGCGTGATCTTCTTTAACCACACCAGGCTTTTGACATTTCAGAGAAAGAGGGAAACAAGAATTGTTGGGAGTTGGTAGATATTTAGTACATAAAATATGCAAATTATTGCTTTTCTAATGAATTTTCAGATTATCCTGAGGCCACCCAGACCTTGTAGATGAACACTCTTCTTAGCACAGGGTAAATCTTAAGTGTGTGAATGTTAAAAGGCACTTGTGTTGACAAGAACAGAAAGTACTGGATCACTGAGGGTGCTTGCTGAGGGTGCTTGCTTGACCCTCATCACTGTGTACCTGCACACTGTGGACCATAACTTGTTCCTCTTTTTACACCCCAGTGGGAAGTGGAACAATAATCTTTCTTTTAGGTTTTTTTAAACATAGATGCTTCATGGTACAGAGCCTGTGACCCAGAGGAGCTAGAACTGACAACTCTAAAATCCTGTGTTAGTGTCCTGCTGAATCAACCTTCCTCCTATTGTCAGTCTTGATGACAATGGTGCTACAAACCTCTGTAATGCAATGGGAACATCAGATTGGGTCTGCTTTGTTGGAGTTGATCAATGAGGTGAGCAATAGCTGAACTGTGTGTGTGTGTGTCTCTGTGCATGTGTGACAGGGTCTGATACAAAGACTGCAGAAATATATGACCTGCACATTAACATCGTTTAGCTTGTAAGTGATCAGGCTTGCAACTGCTTTGATTGGAATTTGGAATTTTACTTGGCTTTTGTAGATATTCTTATATTACAGATTATACAAGATTTCCAGATTTACTGGTATGAATATTAAGGAACTGCTTATAAAACTGTGGATTTCTTATTTTTTTATTGAGATCTTTCTGAAAGCTGGGGGCTATTTTATAAGTAAAATAACAAATAACACCACTACTGCTCATTTCTGTACAAAATTAAGTTCTGGTAGTTCATACATAATAAATAGTGTTATGATTTGAAAATGTTTCATTACATTACAATGATACGTCTTAATAGGCAAGGATCATGTAACAAACAGTTGTTAGCTTTATTGTTAATCAGATCTTTCTCATTAACACACTGTAGTTAAAAATGAAGTGCCCTAAAACTGGCTATGTAATGTTAAGAGTAATTTTTGGAAGTACTGTATTATGTTATCCTAAGTACCTCGGAACAGCTTAGTTAATGAGATATTCAGCCCCTAAAATAAATCCTTTACCTTCTACCACTGCATTCACAAAATGCTTTAAGGACAAACACAGGCACACTGTCCTTTCAGGAGAAGGTTGAAGCTATTAGACATTTGAGACATCCTGATCAGCGAATGCCAACTCTAAACTTGTCACAACTGTACTTATAATAGCTGAACTTCCCACCTTCCCAAGAGTGGCCTGTCTTGTCACACTTATTCTTCCTGACCTAATTTCCAGCTCCGCATCTAAAGATGCTAAAAAATTTCTGTGCCTCTTGAATGAGGGCAGAAATAGTTTTCACAGTGATGAATAAGCACAAAACCAGTCCCTGGCTGGGGACATCTGCCTCCTGCTTCCTACAAAAAGGATTTTCCTTTTGGAGCCCTGGACTGTTTCCTCCTCCACCATTCGCTGGCTGAGGAGTTTCAGGGTGAGGTGGAGATGCAAGGACCTCAAAGGACATCACTTAGCTGATGGCTTGAGGGTAAGAAAATAGGGAAGAAAGTAGACTGTGCTATAGGTATTCAGGAAGTGTTCATCCTGCTGTACTACCTATATGAGCAGAGGGCTCTGGAGCACAGAGCTACATATAAGCTGGCAACATAAGGGTTAGAGCAAAGCATAAAGCTCAGTCACACCACTGTCCATGGACAGCTCTCCTGGAGAGTTTTCTGGCATGGTCTGGGGGCAGCCTGGGTTGATGGCTCAGCAGCTGACAATCTGACCAAAGAGGGAAGGGGCAGTCTGTCTGGGCATCAGCGGTGCCATCCAGGCACAGGCTTTGGCCTTTTTTACTTTGTACAGAAATAACCACAGAGATTTGGCATCCAGGATACCTAATGATAGCAACATCCTGTGCATTTATTTATGTGTCTGGCTATGACAATGATAAATATGGTTTTAAAACCACGAACAAATTGCTTTGTTCTTCCCTCACTCATGACTTGAATATATATGTCCAGGCAAGTAATTGTATCCAGAGCCATTCCCTGGCACTGCGCCCAAGTGCCCCATCTCCTATAGCTAATCTGTTTTATCATACCAGATGGGTTGGCTGCATCCAAACTGCCTGTTGGGAATGGTCTTTGGTCTGTGCAAGCTTCTAAATTGTGCTTGGGGTTTTATTTTGGAGAATGCTACCTGTCACAGACACAAACTGTGGTAGGGACCATCAGCAGAGAAGATGATCAAGCTCCCTTGCCTGGGAATGAGTCTGGCATTATCTTATTGGAACAAGTATTACCTGAAAATTTCCCAGTGAGTTCTTGGTGCTACATAATTAATAATATCACAGTAAGGGACAAATTGTAGTGCTCAAGTGAGGAAGGAAAAGGCTGTAATTTCTGCTTTATGTGTCAGTAAGCTAAGGCACATAGAACCAAATCCTCAGAACTTGGTGGGAATTATGCCTAAAAGCAGTCAAGATTATAAATACTTGTTGAGATTCACACAAAAAAATCCCTATAATGTAGACAGCATTTTTGGACTGGATACAGTAGTAGCTTCTCCCACTAGAGATGTTGTTGGAAGGTTTCAAAGTGTGCTTTTGTTCACACCAAAGAAATAAGCTTAGTCAATAGGGGAAGTTGGGGCAGGGACAGGGTGTTCATGCTGATGTAGAACATGGGGCTGGTAACAAGGAGTTGTGCTGCTAGTTAGCATGGAGCAGTGCAGGTCTCTTGTGTAGACTTCACCTACAGGTCAGCACAACTGCCAAAATCTTGTTTCCCCCAGGCAAATCTCTTCATCTCTCCATTCCTTTGGTGGACTTATTGAATAAAGGCTATAAACACTCTCAAGGTCAGCAGATGCATCTGTGACACGAAGGATGGCCATGGACCTCATCATTTTTCTAAACAACACAGACAAATGCACAGTTTATAGACAGCTTTTCATCCTCATTGGAAGTGCTTAACTTTAGAAGCTTTGATAAACGTTTTATCTTTTGCACATTCATAGTTCAGCTAAATGAAACAACTACAGTATGTGGGAAATGGTTTCTAATGTCAAACTTTTACTGGGAAACCAGGAGGGAATACTGTGTAGCTGTAGTCAGGTCCTCTGTTTCTTCTCCTGCTCTGCTGAGCCAGCACTTTGCAATGAGTCTATTGCCACAGGATAAATGCTTCTTTTTTTTCATACCATGGCAGTTCTGTGTTTTTCAGAGCAGAGCTACCAGGGTTGAGAATTAGTGGGGAGGGAATGGGGTCTTCCAACAACAGGATTCCAGTACCATCTGCTGGTAGGAGATACATGGGTTTAGCATGGACCTCCCCACTTTAATCTGTATTCTGTCTGAGGCAGTTCAGTGCATTTTTAATTAATTACTCTTGTCACTCAGAGATGCTGTGCTAACACCAGTCATATCTTAACAAATGAGCTCCTTACACCTTTCATAAATAATTTACCTTTCAGATTCAGCAAGAGTAGCCCAGTTTTCAGTAAGGGAACTCTTGGTTCAGACATCAAGGTCCTATCTGACTAATGACATAAGTATGGTGAGCTTGTCTCACATCAGTGTGAGCGTCTGGGAAAGGGCAAATAGTTTTGCAACAGGAACATTTGGGATCATGTGATTCCCTTCTGGCAGATGCAAAACTCAAAAAATTCATTATGTGACTGGACATTCTTTGGCCATGAAGCTGCAAATGCAGGTGGATGCTCAAGCGGTCAATTGCCAAAATATTGATGCGCTTCCGGTTGTCTGAGGGGCCTTTGATAGTGCTGTGGGTTGTGATTCTGCAAAGAACACCTTTAACTTTGCACTTTTTTCCCCATCCCATTCAGTTTGACATTTTCAGTGTTTATTATTGAGCTGAGGTCATGTTTCTGGATCTCTTCCTGACCTTAGCTTCAAAAGTCATCCCGGCTTAGTCTAGAGTGCAGCTGTGGGTATCTGCAGAGACACTCAAGCTGTCTTTAGCAGCATGTTTCAGTAAAGCCTCAACATCAGTAGCTGAACTAATTGCTAAAATTAGTTCAAACTCTCTGTGTATGCTACGACTGTGTTTCTGACAGATCTAGCTGATAAAGCACATTATCCTCTTACCTATTGTCTGAACTTAACATTTACCAAAATTGTTTTGGAAAATGCTTATGATGACTGGACCTTATATTACAATGAAGTTATCAGTAATGCTGTATGTATTACTAAAATACTTTTCAAGTTCTACTTTACATGGAGATGAGACTAAATCTAAGCCATTTAAACACGTATTCTTAAGTAAGGATCAGCTTTCTGCAATTGTATGAAAGGTTTTCAGATGACTGTAAAAGTACTGTTTGCTTATCTAGCACAAAAGACAAGCTACACGATAAACACCATTAATTACTCTTCACTGCAATCTTCATACATGGAGATTTTAAGAGTTTGTTATCATACAATGAAAAGCAAGATCCCTAATAACAGTTTTTAAAGATTTTTTTAAAAAACTTTTCCTCTAACAGGAAAATAAATATTAATTTTCTTTGAAAATCTCAAATCATCCAAATCATACGTCTGCATGAAATACACCTATAAGCTAAGTAAGTACCCTATGTAACATTTGGCACTTTTCATGTAGCTGGTAAAAATAGTACTTTATTACAGTATCATAGAGTTGCCAAGCATTAACTTTACAGCTCTAATGAAAAACAAATCCTAATGATTGGTGTAACTTACAAGGACCATTGATGATAAAACATTGTTACTCACCATTTTAACACTGTTTCAGTCTTTAAATATCAATATAGTGCAGGTTAATTGCTATTATTCTTGGAAATAAATTATCTTTGTTATAGTAAAATAAACCACAAAATGTTACTTTCACTGTTGTGCTTCTAGCCTGGTTTCTGATACAGTTTGAAACTTTTAGCTAAAACTCCTCAGACCTTCAGGTTTCTCTTCATACGGTGAAAAGCCTTCATGGATTCTCACATCATTCAGCATCCCATTCCCACTTCTGATGACTGCATTGGTAGATTTAAATGTGCCACCGGGGATTTGGGTGCAGTTTTATGTTCAATTTAATCTGATGTAACCTCCTTTCCCCTCTCTGCCCCCACTTGCATATTTCTGCCCTTCCCTCACATAGCATCTGCAGGTCATGCGAGGGTGCGGTGAGTTGACATGGAAACTAACCACAAACAAGAAGAAAAAGAATTGTTTTCTGCTGGTTTAGCAAACAAACCTGTTTCTTCAAGGTGATTGCTATATCTGATACAAGGGGTGATGGGGGTTGGGAAGAGACTAGACTCAGGCATCTTCTTTTAATGGCTGCTTGCTCTGACAGTGGGGTATGTGTAATGTAATGTTGCATCCCTGTGTATTTAACTTTTTTATCATCTCCCAAGTTCAGTGCTTCATTGTGCCTGCCGCAGGATACAAGACACAAAGGATGCCTAAGACGGCCCAAACCCTAGAAATGGTCCTGAAATACTAAATTAAGGGAACCAATCATGCTCTGTTTCTTATAGACATGCATGGCAGTATCTGCAAGAAAGCCTGCCCTCTTTGCAACCACACTGTTAAGGAGGGGATACTAGAGGAAGAAATGAGATCTAAACCCTTGAAACCTACCCACAAATTACTTCTTCCACTGACTGGACTCCAAGGTGGTTGATCACACAGAGGAAGACCTATTATGGGGGCATGGTCTGTCTTTCTACTACCTTAGTCAATGTTAGTGTAGTAAATGTATGCTTGACACATGGAGCTCTGGTGCACACAAATATATAGATATTAGCTGGCCTTTAACCAAGACAAGGATTGGTGAGAAACAAATGACCTAGGGTTGCTAAGGATTTTAAACATAGAAGGTCTGAAAATACTAATTTCCTATTTTTTATTAGTTTTGAAAGCAAGTAAAATTCATTCTCAGACTGCATGAGAACTTTATAGGAAAAAAATGCAATTCACAGCTGTTAAGGTCATCATACGGCAAAGAAATCATTAACTCAAGAGGCTCAAAAGGTAACAAATATCTGCTGAGATTCATTAACTAGGAATTTTTATTCACTACAGCAAAGCTTGGATTGTCATCCTGGTTTTGGCTGGGATAGAGTTAATTTTCTGCGTAGTAGCCAGTGCAGTGCTGGGTTTTGGCTTTAGTCTGGGAACAATGCTGATAACACACTGATGTTTTAGGTGTTGCTCAGTAGCACAGTCCTGATCAAGGGCTTCTCAGCCTCTCATGCTCTGCCACTGAGGAGAGGCACAAGAAGCTGGAAGGGAGCAAAGACAGGACATCTGACCCAAACTAGCCAAAGGGGTATTCCATACCACACCAAGATGTGCCCAGTATACAAACTGGGGGGAGTTACCCAGAAAGGCAGATCACTGCTCAGGTCAGGCTGGGTATCATTCCTCTTTCTCTTTTTCTTATCTGCCTTTTTGTTACTACTACTACTGTTACTATCACATTTTGTTTTATTTAAATTATTAAACTCAGCTCAACCCACAGGTTTTACTTTCTTCCATTTCTCCGTCCCATCCCACAGGGCAGCAGAGGGAAGAGGAATGAGCAAGTGGCTACGTGGTATGTAGTTGATATCTGGACTTGAACCACAGCAATTGTTTTTTGAACCATCTTGGTACTGAAGAGAGCAATCATCCGCTCCCAGGTATTCATTCCAATGACGAAAGTGTCATGATCATTCAGAGCCCCCCGGCTGTACTTCCAGAAGCTTTTACTGTGGGAAGCAGGTCTAGGTTTTGTCCCAAAAGCACTGGGACACTGAGATCCGGAGCACTTAAATCCTCAAAATTATTCACGCAAATAATTATTATGGGCTTTAATTTACCTTTTGCTTTCCTGCATATCTGCCTTTGAAAGTGGCTCATCTTCCAGAAATCTTTTACAATTTACTGCTTTCTGGAAATGAAAGCCTTTTCAGGCATCTCCTCTTAATGAACTGAAATTAGTAGTTACTTACAGACCTTTAGGTCCATACTAGTGACTTTGTTTCTTAATCCTTCCTGCAGGCCTGTTCCAGTTGCAATACATTTTTGTGACCTGCTTGCTTTATTTCATTTGCCTCTTAATTCCTCTTTGCTGAGTTATTTTATCAAATATGTGCTGTTGAAAAACTCAGAACTGTGAGATGCGTTGATAAAAATCAAAGCTCATGTTTCTTTTATGTGCCAGCGGGTGTTTTATATTGGAATTTTTTTGGGGGAGAGAGAGGGTCTGTTGTTTTTTTTGGGTTTTTTTTCCTCTCACCATATTTGGTTTCCCCTTCACAGGAAGCCCAAAGAACATTTACACATTAATTAAATCCTTGACAGAGCATAAAAGGTATTTTCCTCCCACTTTCTCTATAGAAAACCAGGAGAAATGCCCACTCTAGTGTATGCAATTTCATACACTGTGTCAATGGGCAGTAGTAATGATTCCCTGTAAGATTTGTAGGCCTCATACAATCTACTCTTACTTTCTGCCCAATACATGAAATCAAACTTGATGGTCTTGATTTACACTCAGCCACCAAAACATACATGTGGGAAAGTATACACATGAAACTCACCTAACAAATGAAGTTGGCAGCAATCTATCACCTATAAGCCCAGCTCTACAAAGCTTTACTTGTGGGAGTAACTACTTATGTGGTAGTTTATACCACCTTTATATTATATATACCACCTTTATATTATATATATTATATACCACCTGGTAGTTTATACCAGCTTTAGAAACGGTAACTCACGTTGTGCAGAAACTTAGGCACACAGTGGTATTATCAGCCCAAAGCCATAGGGAAAGTCAGTAGTGGAGGCAGGGTTTGACCCAGGTATTCCCAGCATGGGCCTGGGGTTTCCTTTGGACTTATCGAATGTGTTACAATGTGGGACTCCTTGCTCCCTCCAGGTCTTAACAGGCTCCTCAGGAAGAAACTCAGGGAAATGGTCAGCTGCAGTTAGATACTCACTTCACAGGCTTTGACCAAGAAAGCTTCTATAAAAACCTGTGTAGTCTCTTCTCTGCTTACTGAACGGTAGTGAGGAGCCCAGGCTTCCAGAAAATACAGTCCTAGAGCACATACAGGCAGTCCAAAAGGCTGTGGTTTCTAGAGCTTATAAAGTCTTTGACACCATACCACCGCGCCACCACAGATGCAGTGAAATGCAGCTGATGTGCCACAAGGCTGGGGAGCCACTGCTTATCCCACCACTATGCTCTGGGACTCTGGAAAATCTGTCCATCTCAGCTTATGCTGGGGCCTTGACACTTCCAGGCTTCTCTTCCAGGCTCTCAGAAGTCAGCAGCTGCTTTTCTCAAATGCTGAAAGTCTGAATTTGTTCAAGCCTTCAAAGATCATAGAATTGCTATATGGAGAAGCACTGGATCCCACTGTAGTGGCAATACTCAAACGTTTGCTTATTTCAGTGTTTCCCTTTTTTTCCTCTCATTTCTGTGCCTCAAGTACATTTTTTAGTTTTTTTATTTCTCTTCTGAAATTGAACATTGTGACTGATTCCCTTAAATTTTGAGATTTCCCCAGATTTTGTTAGGTCTTAGCCCACTGTAACTGTACCACTGGACCCTGATCAGCTAAGCTACTAACATTTCTGCCCTTACTGCTATTTTACTCATACCCATTTGGAAACAGTCCCAGTAGGCAATCCAGGGGGGAGACCTCTGATGCTGATCACTGAAGTGAAGACCAGGGCAAGCTACTGCTTTAATGATTTTCCACAGATTTTCCATGTTGTCACTAAGCACAGAGGGGAGCTGCCAGCATCCTTCCAGCTACAGTGGTTGCTGCCTGCAAATACCTGGTTTAACTCATGAATGGCCTCTGCCTGTTTGTTATTAACCCTCTGCCAAACAACCTTGAACAAGGACTGCTGGTGGAGGGGTCTATAGGAAAGATGCTGTCTGGTTTGTACCAGTTTATTCAAAACAGTCTAAATGCTTGGTTTGAAACAGACCTGCTGATGGTCTTGAATTGGAAGAGGGAGAATTAACATGTTCTGCTACAGCAGTGGAGCTGAGGAACAGTCACCTGCAGCTCTTGAACAAGAGCCATCAGCAGAGCCAGATCCAGATGAAGAAGGACTATCTGTAGGCAGTTCACATTGTGCTGCACAAATGCTCCATTCCTGTGTGTTCAAGGCCAGGTTGGACAGAGCCTTGAGTGACATGATTTAGTGTGAGGCGTCCCTGCCCATGGCAGGGGGGTTGGAATTAGATGATCTTCAAGGTCCCTTCCAACCCAAACCATTCCATGATTCCATGATTCTGTGAAATGGTATTTTTCTTGCCGTG
>JANHGB010049152.1:20148-35117 GCA_026283785.1 Coracopsis vasa
ATGACAATGGAAAGGACGTTCATTACAGTGTCGGAATCTGGTGTGTGCTTTTAGTGAGGAGACACTTGTGCATACCATGTCACAAAGGGCACACGTAACATGATTAACTAGAAAAGAAAGAAACAAAGATACTTTCAGTTTTGTATCCCAGCTTCACAAGGACATTGTCTGCTATGACACATGACAAAACATATATTAAAATATCATATTTAAAGTAAGATATTTCAGAATAAAATACACAGAAAAAAAGATATTAAAATGGAATGCCAATGCAATAAGGAGGGTAATGAAGTAATGGTCAATCTTACAATGTTTCAAGTTACTTTAAAAAAATAGATGGTAAAGGAAAAAGGTGTAGAAGATAAAGTTTCATTCTCTAGGCTGTAACAAAGAGGATGATTATCGTTTTGCCCTTGGCACTTTGGGAGGATTTCTAAAAGGTGGATGTTGTCTGGAGGCCTTCTGACAGACAAGCACTGGCAAATCTACTTTTAGTGTTTTAGGTATTACCACTCTCAAAAAGATGGCAGAAAGAATACGTGTCTGTCCTCCGCCTCCCCATTTCACATTCAGGTATATTTGCTTAAGGCATAATAATGCAAGGTGCTTGCTAAGCTGCCAGACATCGAACTGCAGTGGCTGAGACACAGGTTTGCTCTGATTCTGGAACACAGGAGGACCTCTGGCAGATTGGCAGGCAACATCTTAAGCTGAACAAATGTTTGCTTGGCTGCATATGAATCAGCAACCTGATGAATGCAGTGGGAAGAGTCTCAATAAAGAAGTTTTGGATTTAGACAAAACCTGTTATATTTAAGACTCTGAAACAATGCATTATCTTAGAACCACTGAGTGCTTTACAGATGGCAAAAGAAAAACATGCAGTTGAAGTGCTCATGTCTTCTTAAAAACTAAGTAAATATAAGCACTATAACTATTCTGGAATCACTCCCTGCATAAACACTTTTCCTCATAGTTTGTCTTAAACCAGGAAAAATTAGTATTTTTTTCCTCCCTAAAATAAATAGCTTAATGTGGAAACTAGTGTGGAATAACTTCATCTGCAAAACTGCCATGAGTGAAGTTCAGCACTCTCTTGAAAGTATCCAGTGGTTTACTTGGTTGTCTGGCATGTAAGAATGTCCATGTAGGGACTGATTTCAGAATACCTACAGCATTTACATTCACATCACAGCTTATTTCAGAAGCATTTCTTATACGTAAGCAAGCCCTTTAAAAGACAATTTCAATATTTATCTATTCCAGCAAGCTATTATGAAATATGCTGGGGTAAGAATCTGAAAATGTCATGTCTGCACTGGCAGTCTGCACTAACACGCAGACATGTATGCTGCCAGAATTTATAAAGAAAGCTGAATCATGAACCAGAGAAATGCTGGCTCTAATATCTGAAGGGATTTAAGTTGTGCCTGAACAGTTGGACCCTGGAATGCCTTCCAGCTCCTTCAGACAAATTCACATTGTGGGTGGTTCACTGTGGCTTACTGGGACATGACACAGTTTCACATTATCCTTATTCTTAAGTCCGGCCACCTTGCCATTTTCCCTGGCTATGCAAGCAGAACACAGTCTGAATTATCAGGGGACAAGGACAGACAGGCACATTATACAGCTCACAAAGGTTTAAGCACAGCCAGAGTGACCAGCAACAAACATTTCAATTAGCCATGCGCTTTATTTACTATATAAAACCTACCCCAATATGTGTTATGCTTTAATTAAAAAAAAAACCAACAAACCCCTAAAACCAAACAACAGTATGTTGAAACTGCTTCCTTAGCTAACAACAACAACAAAAAAATCTTAATTTGTATTTATTTACAATTTATGTCCAAAATCACTCTGAGACAAAGGAATAAAACTAATCTAGTACACAAACCAAACATAATTATTTTCTAATATAAAATATAAAAATTAAAATATTTTAGTCAGATGCATGTCAACTATAAAACCATTCAAATACAAACATGTTCAGTCCTGGCAGGTGACAGTAAGCAGCAAATCAAATGCATAGTTGTTAAGCATCAATGTGTTGACTTGCAGACAGGGAAAAATCATGTTTCCTTAAGAATGCAACTAGAAAGTAGAATCTACCCCAACTGAGCAAGTCTGCACAAAGCTGCTTGTATGTTTATACAACCTAAATGACTAGTACCCAGGTTTGGCTACATGGTTCAAATATTCCTTTTCCCAAAGCAAAGACCCACCCGGCTCTCAGCTTCTGCATTTCCTGTATGTCCAACAGCAATATCACATGTTTCCTTGTGCTTAGATGCTGTAGGATTCTTTCCCAGCAAGTCATAGCTGTTGTAGTATAACCTGTGGGAATAATTTGGGAACCTCAGGGAGGTTGTGGTTAGGTCAGTGAAGTACTACACTATTTGAGTGAGGCTGATTATGCACTGCAAGGTGAGCAGAGTTGCAGCCCAAGCTAAAATACAGCTTTGGCTTTAACCATGCCCCTAGTCATGAAAGCAAGTAAACAGAAGTGAAGAATAAGCATCTTCATGAGAGCTACTGCAAAACAGAAAGCCCCTTACACTTTTTGATCAGAGGGCATGAAGAACGAAATTTCCATGCTTCAGAGGGGCTGGCAATGAAATTCTTACTTCCCAGCATTAGTAACAGTTGCCCCAGCTTGGTACGTTAATTTTCTCAACTGATGTAATGATACCTACAGCTCTTTTCTGTACAAGGTGACCTTGAGAAAAGTACATTTTATTTTAAAAAGCTCTGACTTACCATGTCCCCTCATGTGATCTCGTAGCAGCCTTTCATTGGCAAAATGTTTCTGACAGTTCTGGCAAACAAACATTCGATCTGAATTTAAATAGAAACTGTTTAGTGGCAATACAAATAACTTACAAAAGACTTATTAATTAAGAACCTAAAGCTGCCAGTTTCATGAATAAACTAACAGAGCACTGAGACAGTTTCAATTTGCTTTTTCACTACCAATGCTCTTCAGAAGAAAATTTAGTTTAGGTTTAATGAAAAGGATTGCTTATCAGTAAGTTAAATTTATCCCGAACAGAGTAACAGTCTGTTCAAAACATGAACAGTTTGAAATTTGAGCTCTTCTGTCAGTTACCTAGACACCTACTTTCGATCATCAAAACATCCACAATTCATAAATATATTCCAAGTGCTTAAAACCAGAAAAAACAATCACCTCTCTCTTCCTCTTTAGGAAAGCATGCCAACTAATACATAGTTGGTTGGGGTAGGGAGTATTCTAGTGAAGAAAATACTGGAAAAGCAAAGCTGAAGAAAAAAAACAACAAACTTTTTGACCTGAAAGTAGTCAAATGCCCATTTGGGATTACTTGCAGGGATTTTGTAATCCGAGTCTGGCTCTTGTGGAGGTTCTTGCTTCAGTAATCAAAAGTCTTTCCCATTCATGGGCAGTTTTCCAGTGTCAGTGGAATGTCACGCTGCGCCATAGGCACCAAAGGAAGAGAGGCAGTGCAATGCTACAGTTGCCAAGTGAATAGCTTTTCTGCTGAAACATGGACCCTAATTCATCAGACATGCAAAGTCAAGAGAATTTCTACACTTTACGAAAAACACTGCCTTCCTGGAGCAAACCCTCTTTCATTTAATTGAGTTCTATGACAAATAGAAATATTTATGAAATTACATGTGCACATTATCACAGAACACCTTAAATAAAAATCTCTAAATAGAAATAAGAGCTTACTTACTATCCTCTGAAACTTGTCTCTTTGTGTGATCAAAAAACTTAGTGTTATTGGAGAACATTCCTCCACAAGTAGGACATGCTACAACTCTTTCCTGCGTGTGGGTTCTTAAATGATCCCAGAGCTTATGCTTTCCTTTAAATACACCTAAACAATCTAAATCAAACAAACGGAAAAAAAGCTGTATATGACTACTGTACTCTTTCTTACGTAGAAACAGAAAAGGCTATAATATACTTATGCCGTATTGTTATATTTTTAGAAATATACAAAAAAAGCTGCTTCTAGGAAAAACAAAATAATCAGGCTGGTGCTATTACAAATGTCAGGTGACATTTAACCCCACAAATACCCATGCCAATGTCAGTAATCAGAATTCTTCAAGACATGTTGACCAGATGTGTCTTAAAAAAAGTTCAGTTTTGTTGAACCAGCAGAGAGTATGCAGTTATACTTTCCACCCTCACGTGTCAAAGTCTTTGACTCTACATGTATGCTCATACAGTAAAATATAGGTAACATTCATTAATATTTCTGTTGCCTACCACCATCACAGAACTCCAGCAATCTTCATGGTCTCTGGAGAACCAGAAGAACAAGATGGGGTAGTGAATACATGTGTCTTCACATTTTCTGTCTTTACAAACACATTCACAGTGGTTAACTGCAAGCAATCAGCTATCCACCAAACTATCGTGGCATACAAACAGCTATGGCCTCAGATCTCTTGAGCTCAGGAACAGTCTGGTGTTGTGGACACAGTGCAAGTTCTAACAGCACCAGTAGGAAGCTCTGACTATTGACATGTGACAAACAAGGGGAAAATCTCTCGTACGTTAATCTATATTGGTGTAAATGCTGCTAAAGAACTAGTTTCAGGAGAAAACTTCAGACATATGTGAAGGAATAGCCTATTCTCTCACATAAGGTGAAGCAGCTCTTTCATCTACCTAAAAAACCTAACAGCTATGCAGAAAGCTACTTGTTTAGGAATGTGAAATAGCATGGACCCAATCGAAGACTTTTAAGAATCAAGAGGACTAAAATTGAACTCAAGAACAAGAGATAGGGAAAGATAAAATACTCTTTTGTGGATGATGCATGGTAAGAGTAATCAAGTGAATCAAATTTAATGACAGGTTAGATACCTTTAGGTCTCAGAAACTAATATGTAAAATTCATTTAACAAAAAGGATTTGACTAATTGATTTAATCAGGTTCCATTTCTACTATTCATCAGGACATTCTTTCAAGTAGAACAAGAATGTAATAGCCTTGATAACAAGCCATATCCACCTCCAATTGGTAGAATACCAGCAACTTCCTGAGCTCCAGATCAATACACATAGTAAAGGGAAAAAAAGTCTAGACTCCTTATAAAAGACAAAGGCAATCCTAAAACCTCACCTTGTCTACAATGAGGAAAAACTATTATCAGTGTCTCTTCCACCTTTACTCTGTACAGGATACTTCTGATCAGAAGAGGCAATAGAAAAATGGCAAGTTCCCATGTCTAGATCAGAAGCTGAAGGACTGATTATTTTTCTAGAGCAACATGAAGATTTCTGTCTGCTTAACCACAGATTCAAAATGTAATATACATGATATCAGATTGAATCTCTCTCTCACATCCTTCTTTTGTGAGTTCTGCCAGGGCCCTGAGTATGCCAACAGCCTCCGGTTGCCCTGAGCAGCCTGTAGTCAATCTTTGTAATCCTCCTCTACAGCCAGTTCAACCCCACATTTCTAAGAGTTTAGCTGCCTGTGTTTGAGGTCTGCACTAATACGGTGGGGCTGTGCAAGCTTCAATCACAATTCTCTGAAAACAGCTAAGCTGGAAGAAAGAGCAGTGAGAAACCTCATCTGAGGTCTCCACTTACATACCCTGTGCTGCAGTTCCCCACCTGTTGCGCCTCACTGGTCCTGCCTTGAACTTGCTGTCTGAGCTTCCTGGCTTGACCTCATACCTGTCTTGGCACAGTGGACTTGGGTCATGGTGGCTGGACTGTGGCTGACCCTGGCTAGCATCACCAGACCTGCTCTGTTCTTGTTCAGGTTCTGTGAGACTGCACCCTGCCAGTGATGTCCCTGCTTGCCCAGCTGTCACCCTTAAATCCCAGTTTGTCTTCCCTTGCAGAACAGTCCCTTGCTGTGACCTCACAAATTCAAACCAACTCAGACCACAGCTAGTACACTGAGGGTCCCTGGAAAAGACTGACCACTTTCCATCTGTTGCTTCAGTTTCACAACATCATCTTCCTCATCGAGATAAGCCCTTACTGGCCTGTCCTTGCTTCTTAATTTTGGGGCTGAGAATGAAAAGTTGCCTTTCATTGACTAGACATCATGACTACTGCTAAAGTATTTTAAACTAGCCTTTTAAAATGGCTTATGTAACTTAAAACTTGCACCTCTTGTTAAAACTCACACTCGTTGCTTCTCATCCTTTCTAGAATAGACATGGAGACCAGTTGATTTCACTGTTCCTAATAGCAGGGCATTTCTTAATCATATCTGAAGACGTACTATATTCCTTTTCTGCTGCATTTCCCTTCTCTCCGTTCTGTTATTTAGGCTGTACAGTCAGAGAAGATTCTTTACCTATTCTAATAGGCTATATTATCCAAAGCTGTAATCGCACTGATGTGGGATTTTTGTTCCTCTAAAGCCTACAGATTCTACACTATCAGGTCACTGGAATGAGTTCTCAGCCAAAAAATAGTGCATCTGTCAGCTAATTTCAAGACGGAAAAGGAACAAAATTATGTCACCTTGCATCCACTGATGGGATTTTGGCATCATTGCAGTGAACAGCTAACCCCAAAAATAACTTTAACTCATAAGTTGAAAAAAACACCTATCTGGGGGTTCACCAAGAGGATTCCAATCAAACCTGGAATTTGTTGACACATTTTACAAGACACAGCCAAATTGTTCGGTTTAAAGCAAGCACGGAATGTTCTGTTGCAAGACTAGAGTCCCACAAATTGTCTCATTATTCTTCAGCAGAAAGTTTGTTCTTCTGGAGAGGTTCTGCTCATACGCTTAGTAGGTCTGAAGCTGAATGGCATGCACATCAAATGGGAGTCCATAGTTTAGACCTTACTCAAACAATCAAGGCATCTGCTATGAAAGACTGTCAATGGAATGTGGCTTCTACAGTAGAGCCAAGGGCAGAACATCAGCTTTGAAGCCATGACAATAATTTTAACACAAGAAGTAGTCAGCAATATAGTGAATGCATTAAAAATGCTCTTTCTTACCACAGAGTTTAAAAAAAAAAAAATAGCAATACGTGTGCTTCCCTTGATTTGAAAGGAACAGAGGAGGGAAAGCAAAGAGTAAGCTCACTATGAACTATTGTGAGGGAGACAACACTGATCCCAAGTGGTAGAATAGAAGAGAAAAGTCAGTTTGAGTGATATATGAACTGTCAACCACAAGTAGAATTATGAGGAAACCCAACCCTGTTTGATACTGGCAACTGAGGGTGTTCAACCCCATGGATGATATGGACTATACTACTTAAGTCATGGTGCCTACAAATGAAAATGTTTCTACAACTGTTTAATATCTACGAAAAAGTATCTGAAGATCTCTCACAGGTTCTTATGCAATTTGTAGCAGTAAGTGAATTTTGTAAGAAACATTGAAGTGACTTTTTAAATGGACTTTTTTTTTTTTTTTAATATGAATTACCTTTCCAGTGACAATAAACAGCTTTCTTCTGATCTGCAATAATTTCTTCCTCAGTAGCATAGGCATGATTAGCAACATGCTGATAAAACCACACTGGGTTATTGAAGGTAACCTAAAAACAAAATAGAAGCATGGAGAAGACAAGGTAGTTTTGGCAGGAAATCAACTGACAGGAACATAGAATTAAGTGTTTTTAGAAACCAAATAAACACCAGTAAATATTGCAGTAATATCTAATTAACTCATCCCAACACAGAGACAATTATTACAACTACAAAAATGTAGAACATTCTGCAGTATCCACCACAAAAACCAGGTCCTGAATTTTCACCTACCATCTATTAGTTGAAAAGTCTGTCTAAACTAATTGAGTGAATGCTGTCCATTCTTTGGGGCAGGGATGTGTCTTTCAAGGTTGATTTATTTCTTTGATTAATTTTACCTTGTCCCCTCCCTTCACTTCTACCTGCTCCTACTTACAAGGAAGCTATGAAGGCAGCACAGGTAATTCCAACAGAAGTGGGAAGGCTGCACAGTGATTAAACGGAATTAGGTGTTGTGGACACAGCACTCCATGAGTCAGTACTTACGTGACAAGGGGGACTAAACCCTAATTACCCTCTGTCTCACACCATAAAAATCCACACCTGCAGAGTGAAAGCAGACTGCACATTGCATTTTCTTCAAGTAACAGAGGGTGTCATTCAGCTGCATACTGTCATCAGTCGCAATTCAAAGTATACCTCTCTGCTCCAAATAATTTAAGCCCTCAACCTCTCTGCTGCACTGGCACAATTTGGTAAGGCTACACATTGAACTGGGACAAGGAACTGATCTGGCTTTCAAAATCAAAAGTCTGGGAAGAAGAAATGGGAAACAGGTGAGACTCCTTAGGCTGCTATTGCCACTGCTGATGATGTACAGCTGATTCAAATTTAAACTGCTCTGTGTTTTCTTACTTTTAGGAAAAATATATAAATGAAATAAAATTTATAAAATTTATTACATGGTTTTAACCATTCTAGTCTTAGTAGAGTGGGTTAAATGAAGCTGCTAGGCATTCTGTGTGCAGAACAGAACGTTCACACAAGGAGTTAATGCAGGCAAACTGCTGCATTTTAAATTCATACTCTACTGTATTTCACAATAGCACCCTCAGGGAGACAAGCCCTTATTTCCTCTGAAGGGCTTGAAACATGATCTGAGAAGTACAAGGTCTTGTGTATATGAAAGCATATAGGCATATTAAGGTGAATCAACTAAAAATACTGAGCTAGACAGTGATCGAAAACCTCTTTACTTCTTAATCAGAGTAACCATACAGGGGTTAAACCCATTTTAATTTGTTGGCACCATCTCTTTAAGTCTTTCACTAGAACTTTCTTGGATATTCATACGTAAGTAGGAGAGAAGAGAAGTTCTTGGAGCAGTTGCCCAAGTCAGAAGCTTTACTTTTGGGTAAACTGAATCCAACACAGTAGGAGGCACCACAAGTGTTGGGGGAAGTTGTATGGGTGATTTTCAAAGAGAATTATATTCATAACTGTGGGAACATATTTGCAGGAGGGTGGGAAAGGTAAGTAGTTTTCCCTGCCCTCAAAGTTCTCCTCTTTCGCAGTGTGCCCTACCCCACCTCCTGGGTCTAGTCTAGTCTGCCTACTAAGTTGAGAAACATTCTTTTAATTAATAAAATTCACAGCATAGTTTGAACTTGAAAAAACATGTATAAAAAGATTTAGCAAAATGCTGTGGACTAAAACGTTCCATCAGCCAAAACTTCCCACTTATACACATGAAAAATGGAACATGAAATCAATTAATGGGAAGATTTTTCTTCTGGTTTTTAAGCATCTTTTTTTTCCAGCATGTTTCTCAAAAGATTGTGCTTACTGACAGATGCAGCAAAACCAAATTCTGAGGGCCTTGAAGTTTTTTCTGGGCATCTTTATTTTTAAAATAAATAGACCAATCATGGCAGTGTGCTAGTGAAGACTGATTGGTGTGTATCGAAAGAGTCAATAACAGAAGTAAATATTTTAAGAAATACGATTCTTATAAGCTATGAAACATAATGGCAATAAGATTTGTTTGTGACAATAGTTTGCAATCAAACTATGTAAACAAAAAAAGTTATCATGAATAATGCTCTGAATTATATGTTTAAACTTATAGCTTTAAAAAGAAGAGAATGGGGTACTTCCATGCATAATCTAGTAAGTAAAAGACTTTTTTTCACAGATTGACTTAACAACAGAATTACCTCTCTCTATAAACGTCACTCTCAGATTTTTATGTCAATCCTTATTTCATGTAAATAAAAATTATCGAAAAAAAGGTATCAAAGCATTATGTGAGTGCAGATATTCTAAATTCAGAGCCAAAAGAGCCAAATACATCTTTTCAGACATTCTGTCCAGTAATAACAGACAGATAAGGAGGCATTCACCTTTTATATATGCTATGGTATAGCATATATAAACTGTAAGCAGAAATTTTAAGATGAAAGTGGAAATAACTTTGAACCTAGTAAGGTTAGCAAAGAAAAGCATGGACTACAAACACTATCAGAAAATAAAAGTACATTCACTCCATCATCACAGTACATTTACTCATTCAAAAACGTGATGCACGTGAGGGATATAATACCTATGTAAAGCACCACCAAGCTGACATTCCTGCACATGAAAATTATTTCATCCTTATTAGTGTTTATAACCTCAAAAACCGTAGTTTATGTCATTAATTTTATCACAAATTTGATATCAAAAAGTCGTAGATAACAGAAAAATATGATTTAAGGTTGATAACCCATGAACCAATTAAAGGCCTAGAGAGACATCAGGGAAAAAGAATTAAAGGCCTTTGAAAAACATTAATGTTTTGTTTTGATTTGTAATTCAGCACTACTAAACCTACATCAGATCTGCCCATATGAGATTTGCAAAATTCAGTTTTACAGTTTTTCTGATTTCCACAGTACAACTCATTTCAGTTATTTCTTCTTCACCAATATTTTACATTTTCAGTTATACCACTTTACCCAAATGAAAGAAAAATAACTCATACAATATGAAAAAACATGACGTAGACCAGATAGACAATTTTCCTGCATTACTTCTTTCTCTGGAAACTATCTTGCTCAACAGTTACACAAAAAGAGATGATAAGAAGATGTCATCTGTAAGGCATCACGCTTGTGGATATCTTTGCATACCTTTGCAGGTAATGCTCACTGTTTCTGAGGCCAACAGTGACAGAGAAAGTAATTCCCTATAATGTTGTACGAATACAAAGCCACTTTTGATCAGGAATGAATACCTCCAAGAAGCAGGAAAAAAAAAATTATACTTGATTTACTTGGTTATTTACTTGATACAGAAATTGCACAGTCAGAACGGAATGGATAATGATTTTATTTCAGGACACCAAAAAGCGGACAAGACACAAACCACTTTTAGTTGAAACCAATCTTGGTCACATTTGAACATCAGGCTTATATGAACAGCCTGTTGCAAATGTCTAATTTCTGTCACAGTAAAAAAAAGGAAACAAAGAAAACCCCAAGACATTTCCAACTGACCAAGGAAACATTACATATACTGTTGCCTTTCTTAAGGCAAACAATGAACACTCTGGACCTCTCTGCAAACTACCAAGTTCATTAATTTTTTACTTAACTGGGTATATTAAAGTTTTGCACATGTGCTCTTAAAACACAAGAGAAGTTGCATCTTTGTCAAAAAGATCATTTTAGTCATCACAAAGAGAAAGAAAATTTAATTAGAGGTCACAGGTGTCATACAAATGTGTTGTTTACATTTTGGGAATCCTATGATAATAATTATGTCTTACTTACAAAGACAGTAGGGAACATTGTTCAGAGGGGAGATGGAGCAAGAATTCCCAATAATAAGTCAAATCCAAAGATTGCTAAGGTAAAGTTCGAAAAGGAAGAGAAATGGCAATATTTCAATGCATTTCACTTACGTCACAATTCTCCCAGTGGCAAACAAACTCCTCTGAAGTCTTTGGTAACTGATGCCAACTACGGCTGCTTTGCAAACACGCGGGCAAATCCTGGTGCAGTGCCCATAACTGACAGCCTATGAACTTCAGTTTGGTGTGGTAACTGTGAAAATTGACATGTGTTACCAGCTCTCTGGGATCTTTAGCCTCAAATTCACAACTTCTCCACCAACACCGGTACTGCTCTAAACACAAGAAAGAAGTAAGATCTTACAGAATGCTGCACGAAATCTGCAACCGTGTGCCACAATAGTGAGAATGCCAAGAGTACTTATATTTGTAGTAACTTCACTATCTGTAAGTAACCTTAGCAGAGAAGCTGGTAATTGCTATCTAGTGATAATGCATCAGATAAGACTTGTAAATTTCAGTAGCAAATAGTTTTTCCAGTGTCTCACAACTGCAGCAATATTGGAGTGCTTTGTGTCTTAACCGCAACTTTTTGCAGATAGGCACTTCATGGATTCATTAGGAAAAAACTGTAAAAATCAGTATTTTCTTAGGTATATACTATAACACACTGCAGCTTAGGTCACAGAGACATTGTTAATGTTGGTCCAATTCTACTTTTTTCACCTTTAATTAAAACTCATTCACCTTTAATTAAAATGTCTACACCTGTAATTACACTTGATTACAGTGTTAAGAATAAAGAGCAGGATACACAAGAGCCAAAATAGCTATATTAAAAAGTCTAGTATATTATTGCTATTACATCCACAGAGACTACCTATAATTTTCTGCAGAATTGGATTGCTTTCCTTTTAAGTACATTTAATACTATTAAAAAGATGTGAAATACACCACCACCAGTGTATGTATCTAAATAAGACAAATACTGTACAACAATAAAAGTTTCCTTTTCCATTTTTCTATAAAGATTCATTCAAGGGCAACTTTACACTTAAAAGTCTTAAGCAGCAGCAGGCCTGTTCCCTGAAAGGGAATAACACTGGCATTCAAAAATAATTTGCTAAAATCTGCTTTAGACACCTGCTGAGGCCCTAATCTTAGGGAAAAAAGAAGAAACCCTCAGCAGATGTTCTCATGACATCATGTCTCCGGTCCCTTTCCACATTAGTAGTATCTATCAATACAAACAAAAACCCAGGACAATCAGAGATGAAGCAAAAAGCACGAGTTGGCCCTTGTCTAAGGGCTCCATGCAGCTGTACCTTAGAAAAGCCAAGGTGCAGGTAAACTGAATTCAACATCATTTTCTAGGCTAGGAATAATCTTCCAAGCTGCAATGTAATCTGCGTGACAAATGAGACATAAATGACCTGCTGTTTCCACGGGGTGCTGTAGGTACTCATCCAAGTGTTCTGCAATATGATTACAAAATTCTTCCATGCATTTCCCTACAAAGCAGCATTCCTTCCATTCACAGGGTAATATCAATTCAGCGTTCTTAAACTTGCTTCCAGGGGCCATTGCCTAAAATTTGTAGAAGTACAGAGGAGTTTTAGTTACCATATTACATTTTTGTAAGTTCCTCATGTGAAAATAGCAGAAAAGATTACAGGTTCCTAGATGACATGAACATTTTTTGTGGGTTTTAGGTTTTGTTTGTTTGTTCTTTGTTTTTCTTTAATTATTGTGTATGTTATTTTAAGAATCTAAAATCATATTTTGCAAACAGTAATACCTTGCCAGAAGCCACAAGTTGTAACATTTTCATTACAACCATACAGTAAGAGTCCTATGATCACCACTCCAAATATCTGCTGAGGCTGCCTTTATTGTAATTTAATTCCACAGCAGTACTGTAAAACCTCTTTCCCCAGAGAAAGCCAAAGCAATCATTACCAAGAGTGCAATTCCACAGCCATTTTAGCCTGACATCAGTGTGGGCTCCCACTGAAAAGGGCTGATTCTATCCACCCCATTCATCCACCAGCTCTGGAACTTGCACAGCCAGCCACTAAACTCATGAGAAAATGGACCCAACTGAAAGACAACTCTTCTTGGGGAATGACAGAGAGATAACTAAATCAGTTTTCTGCTCAACTGGATGCATGTTTGCATTGGAATAAAGGAATATAAGCCAAGGAGACATAGTTCCACTCTTTTTTTCATGGCTCTGAACAGATACAACAATAGCAAACTTAAAAACTACTGGCCTGTTCTCAGTGGTTTTCCACCTCCCTACTCTTTCCTGTGTTACTAGCTTCAAAGATCTGCCACTTCAGCTGCTCAGAGGAACACTCCCTAACCTGCATTATTCCCAGCAATCTGGATTAGTTTTAAGAGTTTAAATAGCCTCCAAGCAGATCAGCTGATGAATCTCAGTCAGCAGCAAACTTTAGAAGGAGGATAGTAACAAGCAGCTGGGAGGAGGTTCTTCATTTTCTCATCAACACGTACAGGTCTGGAAGACAAACTCTGCCCAATAGCCTAAAGCATCAGTACAAAAGCCTGTGTCTTTCCTGATGCTCTTACTGATTCTATTGATTCAAACAAGTCAAGCACTGACATAATACTGGGTAAAAAAAAACCCAACAGGGTGCACGTGGGAAAACGTGCAGGAATCAGTATGCCAATTCAGTGGTGTTAAGCAGACACTGTCAACAAAACTGGCAGGATCCTTATATTTCCAGCTACTAAAAATACCAGTCTGGAAGCATTCCATTTCCAGAAAGTTAATTACCAGAAAGCTTCTGAGAGACCTGACAGTTTTATATTGCAAACCTTCTCACATTGTAACAGTTTAACCCAAACTGCTACAACCAAGCCTTTTAATTCTCCAGTGCCCCATCTTGGTGACCTGAAGCCGGAAATGCCAGCATCCCTAAAGGCAAACAGAATGGTGAGCAGACTACCATTTATGTTACACATTAAATAATCCATTGTCAAATACTTTCTTAAAGTTATTCCACCAGACACAGTATTAATACTAATGGAACAAAATATTTCAAGCTATAATTATTCTAATTGACCAATCACAGAGTCACAGAATCGTTAGGGTTGTAAGGGACCTCTGGAGATCATTTGGTCCAACCCCTCCCATCGCAGGGCCACCCAGAGCAGGTTACACAGGAACGTGTCCAGGCAGGCCCTGAATGTCTCCAGAGAGGGAGACTCCATGATCCCCCTGGGCAGCCTGTTCCAGTGCTCTGCCACCCTCAACATGAATCTTTTCCTCATGTTGAGATGAAACTTCTTGTGTTTTAGTTTATGGCCAGTGATGCTCATCCTGGGCACCACCAAAAACAGTATGGCACCATTCTCCTGACACCCACCTTTGCAATATTTACATCTCAGCCTGCTGGACTAAATGGGCCCAGCTTCTGCAACCTCTCCTCATAAAAGAGATGCTCCAGACCCCTCATCATCCTTGCAGCCTTAATACTGGTATCCACACTACCCTAACAAGCTGAGTAGACCAGAAGCAGAAGCTACCAGAAAGGAAAACTCTGGGAGCAACCTTGAAACCCTCCCACCCGTAACGACACGGACCCTCAGCACCTCCCCCTTATCCCACTGCCTCTCCACCCCACCTCAGCCACCTATGGCATCCCC
>JANHGB010049153.1:0-13730 GCA_026283785.1 Coracopsis vasa
AGGTTTCCTGCAGCCCCTTTAGGCACTGGAGCTGCTCTGAGGTCTCCCCTTCAGGAGCCTTCTCTTCTCCAGGCTGATCCAGCCCAGCTCTCTCAGCCTGGCTCCAGAGCAGAGATGCCCCAGCCCAACAGACCTGACCTCACTACGTACTTAACCCAACAGGACACACAGAGATGCTCTTTACAGGCAAGTTTCTCATCTTCTGTATTTTATCCCCTCCACTGCTCAAGCTCATCTATTCACATCCTTGCTGTCAGTCACAGCACTCACCACCACCATTGCTCCTCATCCCATACAGTTATTCCCTTCACATCCAACATACTTGAAGACCCAGAATGTCTTGCAAAGCACCGGATCAGACAAGCCATAAATCCAAAGCACTCACTGAGGGTAAGGGTGTCGTTGATCCTGAAGCTGCAGAGCACCCTGTCAACGTTCCGGGCATGTCGAAACCCATTTCCTCTCACAACCACCTGGAACGACTCTGGAGCAAGGAGAGACAGTGGGTTATGAATCCATGGTCATTTAGACAAGGTGTCTACATCACCAGTTTTCACTTGATCTCCTCAGCTAAAATATGCAGTTTAATAAGTTTTTAGTTTAAGCATAGTTAACAATGGACCTTTCACTCCCTCCCTGCCCAAATTCAACCTTTAGCAACAGGCAATAGCACACAAGAGAAGCATTTTAACTGAGAATATAAGTGAGAACATTGAGCTTCAGCGGCACTGAGCTTCCCCCCCTCCCCAGGCTGGCACTTTAAACAGCAGAAGGGTTTGGGTGAAGAAAGGGAAAAGCATCTTTCCACAGGAAGGAAAACAACCTCCCAGTGACAATCATCTGGAGAAGCTCAAGGGCAGCTTTAGGTAACTCAAACTTGTAGCAGTTGCCATGAGTTTGGCCACATCCTGCCCTGTGAGCCTGTACAATGACCAGGAGTCCTTGATGGGACTCGTTTCCATGCAGTTACAGGGGATTTCATTCCATCAGCTTCCTGGTCTCTGGACAAATCAGAGTATGGGCATTTCCCTAAGCCTTCCTCTTTGCTTCTTCTCCACATCAGCTCCACAAGGTCACCGCAAGCAGAAGGCATCAAGGATGATCCTCTACATCTAAGCACTGAACTGTGCGGTCCTTTCTGGAACAAGCATCACTGAGCAATGAGATGACCTCCTCACAAGTCTCACAGCTCCCTACTATCCCTTGGTATCCCAGCTCCTTGAACCTAACACTGGGAAAGGTTTACAAGCTTCCTGCCACCCCCAGCAGTAAGGCTGCCTTGCAAGGAAGCATCACTTTAGGACTTTCAGATGTTGAAGCAGGGCCACAGACCCAGACAAGTTCTGGCCGTGGACACAGGGACTCAAACCCAAGCGAAGGAAGCAGCCCCCACAATTCCTGTTGTGGGAATTACTATCTTGGAGAGGCACTCAGATAACCCCCACTGATGTTTGGCTGGTGGCTGTGATTTGAGCACACAACGTTTCACCTCCCAAGGCAAAGCAGGAGCAATCACAGCGCATCAAACGCTGCCCTTGGTTTGATGGTTCCCAGGAGCAAGAAGGAACCAAGTTTGTGCAGATTCAAAGCTTTCCCTTTGTACTTCACAGCCCCCCTCATCCTTCATCTCCCTGAAGGACTCGCACGCTGGGCTTGTGGAGAGAAGCAGCTCTGCTCTGGAATCTGGGATCCCCTCCAGGTCCCACTCCTTTACAGCCAAGTTGCAAATCATCCCAGCACACCCAGCCAGGGAAGCTGCTGCTGCCTCCCAGGCCCATTGTGCGGGAGCAGTTGGGAAGGACGGGGGAGACAAGCTCTGTTGTGGAGTGTGGGGGCTGATGGATGCCTAAGAGAAATCCCAGGAGTCTCAACTGCTGGGGAATGAGTTCAAGTCCAGTGGAAAAGCAGTGTATCAGGGATGTCTGATTAACCACGGGGATGCTGTCTCTGCTTGAGACTGAAGTGAGCAGATGCTGCACGGTCTGAACGAGACAGACTGGTTTGCCTGAAATACACTGGGGCAAAGCTGTCACATTCAAGCCTTTTCACCAAGGAAAGCAACTGATTTAGCACCAGTGAATGGGTTCCTTTTGCACTCGGCAGCAATTGGAGATGCTTGGAGCATTGTGTGCAGTTCTGGGGTCCTGAGCATACAAAGGACATGGAACTGTTGAAACAAGTCCAGAGGAGGCCACGAGGATGCTCAGGGGACTGGAGCAGCTCCTGTATGGAGACAGACTGAGAAAGTTGGGGCTGTTCAGCCTGGAGAAGAGAAGCTGTGTGAAGACCTCAGAGCAGCTTCCAGTGTCTGAAGGGGGCCTATAGTGAGGGACTATTCATTAGGGATTGTAGTGATAGGAGAAGGGGTAATGGGTTAAAACTTAAACAGAGGAAGTTTAGATTGGATATAAGGAGGAAGTTCTTCCCTGTCAGGGTGCTGAGGCTCTGGCACAGGGTGCCAAAGGAACTTGTGAATGCTCCATCCCTGGCAGTGTTCAAGGCCAGGCTGGACAGAGCCTTGGGTGACACGGTTTAGTGTGAGGTGTCCCTGCCCATGGCAGGGGTTTTGGAACTGGATGATCTTAAGGTCCTTTCCAACCATAACTATTCTATGATTCTAAAAACAGAGCAACAAACAAGAATAACAAATAAGAGAAAGAGAACTGCAGGAGCAACGAGTAGCTCAGAGGGATAGAGAAAGAAAGAGAAGTATCAGAAGCCCTGCAGAGCGATGGAGGAAGGGTCTGGGAGCAGCAGACACAGCCAGAGAGAGGAGAAGTAGGCAGGGAGAAAGACAGGGGCAGTGGGATACAGAATGAGCTGCAACAAGGAGAAGGGGCTGGTAGAGTGACAAAGAAAGAAGGACTTGAAGAACAGAGGGACTTCTATTACAGCACAGTAATAGAAGAGAGGTATGAAGAAGTGAAACAAATGACAGCAAGAGAAAAGGGAGCAGGGAGCTTGGAGAGATGAGTGGCAGACACGGCCCCAAGGGCAGGGCACTCACCACAGTTCCCGCTCTCTGTCCTGCTAGGGAAACTCTTCAGCCGAGGCCCTTCTTTCTCTGCCTGTCTGTGCTCTCCCCTTTCCTCTTGTGCAGCTCCAGCAGCAGCTGCAGGGCGCGGGCTGGGCTGGGGCAGTCGGGGTGCCCGGTGCCTGTGCCCACAGCGGGGCTGTCTCCATCTTCACAGGGGCTCGTTCGCCTCAGCGCTGGCCCCGGCCCTCCCCTGAGCTGGGCCCGCAGCCCCAGCAGAAGCTGCACCCCCAACACCAACATGGCCGCCGCAACCCCTGCCCTAGTACTGCAGCTCCCAGCGTGCCCCGGGGCGCTGCTCCTGCTGCCAGGCCCTACTGGGACACCGTCCCCTGGGCATGGGGCAGAGGGAGTGGGAAGAGAGGCCGGGAGAGGTGAGCGCGGGGAGAAAGGCAGGAGCGTGCCGGAGAGGCTGAGGAGCAGCGGTGTGGGTCGGGCTGAGGAGGCGGAGAGGGAGAGAGCAGCCATGGCAGGGTCGAAGAGCCAGAAGTGCGGCGAGCAGGATGGAGCCCAAGAGGGAAGCACGGCCCGGCAAGGAGGGAATCCAGGGGGAACGGCGGAGGCAGGCTGCAAGACGGAAAGGAAAAGCAAGGCTTGAAAGAAGAGAAGGGAGTGGGAGAGAGAGATTTGGAGAAGGGGGAAATAGCAACAGGCTACACAACACACAGGGGAGAATTAGGAAAGAAAGGGAGTCAGGCAGAGAAAGACAGGAACAGCGAGGGGCACTGCTGGGTGTGGGAGGCCTCTGGCCGAGAGGTGGTGACTGCGGGAGGACTGTGTCCTGAAGTTGTGCAGACTCCCAGATCCATGGTCGTTGCTGCCCTGTGGAAGAGCCATGGTAAGACACCAACCACACGGAAGGGCAAGTGTTTCCTCAAGGGTATGTGGCTTTTTGGTTTTGCTTTTGAGTGAGAGCTCTCAAAGAGGCTTCTATTCTTCTTTAGGGATGTTTTGTAAAGACCTTGACTGACTATTGTGTGACTTGAAACATCGCTGAAAAACGATAGAGGTTTGTCTGCCTGGTCTGGATGCTTTGGGTTTGAACATCTGCTTGTGGCAGTGACTTGACACAGTCAGCTACTGTCTCAAGGCACAACATGTGCTTGGGGTGAGATTCATCATACACGACAGTGGGTGTGAATTCATATTTCAGACAGGCTTCTTGATCTTGTCGAATTTTTTGGGGCCAAATTCTTCTCAGATCTGATTTGTTCACCCTTGATTTTGCCTCTTTGGTGGCTGGTAAAGAGCTCGTGGGAGGAGCAGGAGGAGGGTCAACAGTGCCGTTTCTACATTGGTTGCTGCTGCTGGACTTACCAGGGTTGTCTTCTGTCCATGGCTTCTTTGCAGGAATCTCTTTTAAGACGTGTCTGGTTTGTGAGGGGTAGTGGACTCAGCGGGAGACCTTGTGCTGCTCATTAGTGCCTCAGGGGTTTACATGTCACTTTTTGTTTTCTGTGCTTATTGTAGCTCTTTGGATTTCTGTCATTAAATGAAGTCTCTAGGATTTCTAACCAGGAGTGAGGTGTCCAGCAAGGATTGTCCTTGTACACTGCTGTCAGCCTCCAGTTTAGAGAAGTGTGTGTCAGTGGTGTATTTTAATGGTAATGTAACTCAAATGCAACTTAAATCTACCACCTTTGTCCTTGTTCCTCATATGCCTGGGGGATGATTCTCATCAGGTTGTAAATAGCATGTTCTGCTGTGCTTTACCTATTTGAAATAATCTATCACCAGAAATGTCTTCCTTAGTACCTCCATAGAACAAGAACCTTACGCCCTGACCCTTGAGCAGCTTCAAGGCAACAGCTAAATGTCAGTAGTTGCAGTGGTAGCAGTGTACGTGTGTCAAAGATCACCCGAGCCTCCACATTTACTCAGCATGTCACAGCTTTGTGTGGGTAGAGGCGCATGAAGTCAGTATGTTGTAGGTGTTGTAACTGGCTAGGCAGTCTCTCTAAAGCAACAAGAAATGACTTCTTACAGTGGCATGCCTACAGATGTCAAGGTTGGGGGATGTCGCCTTTTCCTTCCTTGGACTGAGCACAGAGAACTGAGAGGTGTTTTCATCTGGGGAAGGGAAGCCCATCCAACAGCCATCATCAGCCTCCAGGCTTGTGGTCCTTGATGTGATTAGGACAGTTTTACTGGGGTGTTGTTAGTCCTTTGGCTCCCAGGTTTTCCCTTTAAGGTTTGCTCTCTGCTTTATTTGTCTTTATAGTGTTTTGTAGATGTTCTCCATTCAAAGCCCTCAGACTTCGTACTACATGTTCCCTTCTCTGAAACCCCATTAATAGCTTTGGGAACAGATGAAATGGGGACCCTTTAGGGTAGAGAAGAACATTTAATATGAGAAACACTTCCGTGGTAAGCATCTTGTAAGGATAAAAGGACCTGCTTTAACTTCTTTTTGTTGTTTCTGAATTAACAATAGCTCCTTAAAAGATTGATTACTTCTACCACAGAGGAAGAGATGACTTTGGTTTCTGTGTCTGACTAAAAGAACTAATGTGAACATGCAGAAAACTGATGTGAAGAGCCATGTTTTGTCATTATGGGGTACCATGTCTGACTTATGGAGCTTCCCCTGTATGTGGTCTAGTACAAGGTGTACCTACCCGTGGCAGGGGGTTGGAACTGAATGAGCTTTAAAGTCCCTTCCAACCCAGGTCATTCATAATTCCATCATTTAATTTCATTCCATTCCTGCATTTAAATTAAATTTAATTTCATTTTGCTTTCTCCCCTTCCTTTTCCCCTTCTCCTTTCACATAGTTTCATTCTTTGATATTGTTTCATTCATTTTTTTTCTGGAGCTGCTGTAGAGCCTCCTTGCCTTACCCTGGCAGCCCCATAGGTCATCTTGCCAAACAGTCTCAGGTGTGGGTGTCATTCTTGTTGCTGAGAGTTTTCTCTCATTTTTGAGTTGCATCATCTGCACTGTTCTGTCTAGTGCCAGTGTCTGTGGCTTAGAACTGCTCTGCCTGGAGGCTTAGAGTCAGAGTAGGTGGGAGAGTGAAAGGAGTCTGTGGTGAATGTGTTGATATGTCTACACTGTTTAGGCAATGGTCGTACAGTCATCTCTGATCAAGTAGTCATGGGAATGCTGTGGGGATGATGGGGGAAAGGGAACGATGGGGGGAAGGGATGAGGTGGGGAGTTGCAGGGAGGGGTTTCAAATGGAGCGTGGGGGAGAGGGCTGTCCAAGACAGTCACCTTGGGCAGGCAAAGGAAGCAGGTTTCTTTTCGGAGCAAGACTAGTGTGGGCAAGGCAGGGTCCTGCCTGTGATGTTGTGTACTTTATGCAGCCTGTCTTCTGTGTCTTCTACTGTACCTTCCTCTGGTCTTGTCATCTTCATAGGTCTTTGTGATCCACAGGCTCCTCAGTAGCCTTCATGAGTCTCAAATGCATCACCACATTGGCATAGCGCCTGTTGAGCCCTTCTCACCTTGCGATTATAGCTTAAAGAGTAGATCTGTCTTTGTGTCGCTTCACTGATGTTTCCAAGCAGCCTCTTTTTCCTGACACCACTAGGGAGCATCTGTGCCATCATGGTGCCATAGAGCTTTTCTGCCGGCAGCATCTCACCTGTGGAGTCATTCTCGTGCAGTCTTCTCATGTCTCGCAGTCATTCTGCTTGTGGTGTCTGTGCGTAGCATTGGTGTGCATTTAGGAAATCAGAGCTGCCTTGCCCAGGGTGTACAGACACTAAAGACAGGGATAGCATAGCTTTATGGTGATGTGGCAACATGTTGATTTGCCCAGATTCTTTTGGCCAAAAGGGTGCATGAAGTCAGTCTTGCCCAAGTCTCTGGGCAAGCAGTGATAGACAGCTGGCACTACTGTTATTTTGCTGCAGGACTGGCCTCTTACAGCCCACGATCTTCTCCATGCTAGCAAGCTTGACGAGTACTGTATGGGTTAATGAAAAGACAACTGCTATTTTGCGGGAAAACATGCTTTGAGAGGTGTAATCACATGTGATCCTTGAAACCTGTTCTGAGTTATTCTCTTTTGTTGGATGGGGGGTGGAATGGTGAGAAGATAGGTTGCAACTGTTGGGTCTGTGCTTGTTTTCAAGGTGTGAACAGCTGGCTGCTGCATCCAAGAGGCTTATGATGCATCGTTCTTCCAATGTTCTGACACTGTGCTTAAAAGAGATTTGATCCTTTCTCTGGCAGAAAGATTAGCAACGTATGTGTACAAGTGCACTGCCACTTTGGCTGCTTGGAAGGAGACATTTCCCAAAGGGGAATGAATCCTTGTTTGGAAGTTGTTAGTGGCTGCAGACGATGCTATCGATCACAGACATATGAGAAACACCAGGGCAATAGCTGGGCCTTGCTCTTTCCCTTGTGGTAAGAGGGAAGCTCCCGTGTGAAGATAAGTACCTGCTGTTTGCATCAAGAGCTGGTTTGGCCAAGAAGAGTTTTCTGCCACTTCGGTGGCAGAGATGTCAATACCTACTTCTGATGAACCATGAAAATCTATTCCTGTCTCTCTTCCGCCTCTAGCCTATGTTTAGTGACAAGGTTTTCTCAGGCTGTTTCCTGGAGACTCTCAAGCTAATTTTTGTGTCTTTTTGGTGTCTCTTTAGGTTGTGCAGTATCCGGAATACTTGGACCTTGGCACATACATGTATCAGGCGGTTGGAGAACCACTGCTCTATTCCTTCTATGCTGTCCTGGTACACAAATGTTTCAGCCCCCAGGCAGGATGCTATTACTGCTTCATAAAGGTAAAAGTTAACTTTGTTTCCAGCAGTATAAATATCAGTGCTGATGAAGAGAAAGTGTGATGCAGGTGCTCCTGTCAAGCACTGTTCTTAGGGAGAATTCTCAGGGGGTACTTGTTTCGATTTGTGTTTGTGTGTTGTGTCCTTCAGCAGTGTCCTGTCTGTGGTTTTTTTCCTAAACTCTGCAGTTCATCCAAAGATGGTGTTGCCTTTCTTTGCAGGCTGGTGACAGACATTTGTACGAGATGAACGATGACTCTGTGGCTCTTTGTGATATCAAGACTCTGCCAATGTGCATATTTACTCTTCTGTGTCAGGTAAGAACAAGTGGGAAAGGGTGTTCAGAATACAGTCCCTCTCTTGTTCCTGATCTTGTGGTTGCTGTTCTCCAGCAGTTTTACTTTCTCCCTTAGGAGAGAAGGACTGTTTGTCTAGTTGAGTTCTGTCTGGTTTACAGTTCCCCAGCTTCTTTGTTCTCCATCCTTGCTTGGCACTAAATTCTTGCACTTGTATAAATCGCTAGCTGTCTGCTCTCTGAGACTGGCTACCTGTGAAAAGAGGTGAAAGAGAGGCCCGAGAGGGTGTTGAGTTACCTCTCTGAAAGGGCCAGACCTGTCTGGAAGACCAGGCTCTATTTCCAGCACCTAGTGCTGGTTCAGTCTTCTGTGTCATATCAAGTGCTGCCAGAAAAAGAGAGGATGGGCCTGAAGCCATGAGGAAGCTGCAAGAACAACCCTGAACTAAGATCAGTGTCCTCTCTGCAGGTGCCAGGAGCAGGCCAGAGCAGGTGCTGAATGCCAAGAGACAAAGAGTGTTTCCGTGGCAGAGCTGGATCAAGTACAGAATAGTCTATTTCCTGGAGGCATCATGGGACTGCAAAATCAAGAAGGTGAAGAAAATATGCAGAGAAAGGGAAGAGAAAACCACAGGGCTCTGCAGGGACTCCCCCTCCATGTAGCGGCCAGAAGAGAGCTTACTCTGACACTTACTTCCTAGCAGTGCTCTAGATGAGTTTGGCAAATACAAAAATTGGTGGGTCACCCAGTGTTTTCCTAATTTAGACTTGATTGGTTTAAAGAATGAGTGATTCTCCCCAACATCTGTGGCACCAGTGACTGTTACTGTTTCTTAACTGAAAAGACTGACTCTAGTGTATTGAGCACAGAATAGGATGCTCCAGTATGGACTAAAAATTCTACCTCTTTTTTTCCCAGCTGTACTGTAACCAGAGGCTCTGCTGGGGAGGATGTCTCCAGTCCCTTTCATGCTGTTTCCATGTTCATGAGAAGAGTCTGGGAAAAGTTTTTGGCCCTAAGGTGATGGCAATTTCTCTTCCAGTGACCCTCCTGCTGACAGTGTGCACGTTGTCCCAGCCCTACCCTTCCAGTTCCCCGTTTCCTGGGTCTTTGACCCATGCCTCCACCAGTTTTGCCATTTCAGGGAGTCTGTACTAAAGTGCTGGTAGTTCGGTTATGGTAAGTCTTTCAGGCAATAGTAAAGGAAATCTTTATAATGACCGCACCATCGTTGCCTACAGCTTGCCTCAGAGGAATGATAGTGTCCTCACTTTCCACAGTGTCAGGACTGGCAGTGGGGATGATGTCCTCCAGGGCTACCCTGTTCTTGCTGCAGGCCACCTCCTGTCCAGGGGCACAGGGTCACTCTCTGCTTTCGTACCAAATGAGCAGGTGTTTGCCCTCACTGTGTGATGCTGTGGCGAGTCCTTCTCTTCTGCCTTTCCCATCACTCCCAGAGGAAGTAGCTTCTGCAAGGAAGGAAGAGGACTGGGATGCTTCGGCCTCATCCTGGCCCACAGCCAGCTCTGTGGTGTGGCAACACTCCTTCTCAGTGGCAGGAGCTGAGAATAAGCCTTCAGATCAGAAAAAACTAATAGGGACAGAATGATCTCCTGAGTCAACATGGGTCCAGCATGTAAATCTGGGTGTTAATCCAACTGCGTTCCCACAGCATGGTGCTTACCAAACCCTTCTGGAAAAAGATGCCTGACATCAAGAGAGGAGTGATAAAAGATTTTCCTCCTTGTGAGGGAAGGATGCCAAGTGCTCCCTGAAGGAAGAGCAGGGTTGGTTCTGCAGGAGGGGTTCAAGCTGCAGCTCAGCAGCCCCATACCTAGGGCTAGGGCAGATTTCACCCCTTCCTTCTGCCACCCATCCCAGGATCACCAGCTGGAGGGAGCATGGGGCAGGATATGGCCCCATGCAAGGAGGGCTCTGGGAGCCACAGCTGCAGGGATGAGTGGAGCTAAATTAATCTGTAAAGAAAACTTCGCAACAGTTAGAGAAAGTATCGATTTTGCAGTTGGCTGCTCCTGCAGGACCCGAGAAAGGGCAGATTTAGACATGAACTGGGGCTGGTTTGCTTAATTCAAAGCTTGATTTACACTAATCCTGGGAATAGACAAGTACATCAGTGGAATTGAATCTCAAATTATTATTCCCACCTCCTCCTTTATTGACTCCTTTTAGGCAGATCTAACACCAATTTTGGCATACATTGCCTGCTGCACAGTAAGCAGCAGTAAGTTTCCAAAGCACAATTAGTTTCCTGTCCACCTGCAGCTGGCTCCCAACACAAGTGGTCACCATCTCTTGCAAAGTCCAGGAGTGGCTCAGCTAACCCTTAGCATGTATTTACAAGGCTAAAATTGTCCTTTTAATTTCCTAAGCCTCTAAACCCACAGGTTGAGAGGGAAGGGGGGGGATGAAGGACATGGAAAGTTTTACAAGGGTATGGCTTCGGTAGTGCTCAGCAAGTACCACAAGTACCATAAGCACGGCAGGAGAAGAGGTATTTTGCTGCTTTGAGTAATCCCTAGGGTCAAAGCAGAAGCCCCAGACACTCGCCTGACCTCCTGTACCCATCAGAGTCCCACGCAGGGTTTAAGGCAACCTCTCTTTCTACACCCAGCTGCAATAAAGCTCATGAAACATCATCGAGGTGGAACCAACGGACATTGAGGCACCAATGGGAAAATCATCTTTTTTTCCATCCTAACACAGCACACCCACAGCCCCAGAAGCAGCACAGCCCACTGAGTCCCACCACTCCATCCTTCCAGCAAGAGGAGAGCAAGGATGGACCAGCAGGTCTGCACCCTGTGAAGCAGGGTCAGCTCCTCAATGGAGCAGGGATGCTCCCAGTGCAGCCAAAAGCCCCAGGATCACACCACAGCTCTAGGAGAACAAACCTGCTAATGTCCTCCATGTGAGCCACAGTCTCGCTGCGCTTTTGTGGAATCATCAGCCATGAACAGGTTATCATAAAAGTCAAACCTTCATACCCTGGCTAATTACTCATCAGTTATAGGATCACACAATAGAATCAATATAATGGCTTGGGCTGGAAGGCACCTTCAAAGCTCATCTTGTTCAACCCCCTGCAATGAGCAGAGGGACATCTTCAACTAGATCAAGTTGCCCAGAACCACATCCAGGTTGGCTTGGAATGTCTCCAGGGATGGGGCATCCACCACCTCTTTGGGCACCCTGTGCCAGTGTTTTACCACCCTCATTGTACAAAATTTGTTCCTCACATCCAGCCTGAATCTCCCTCTTTTAGTTCCAAACCATCACTCCTCGTCCTATCACAACAGACCCTGCTGGAAAGTCTCTCCCCATCTTTCTTATGGGCCCATTTTAAAAACTGAAAGGCTGCAATAACTATTCTATGATTAATAAGGTCTCCCTGGAGTCTTCTTCAGGCTGAAGAAACCCAACTCTCTCATAGCCTTTCCTCACAAGAGAGGTTTTCCAGCCCTCTGATCATTTCTGTGGCTCTAATGCTCTGCAATTTACTTAGTACCTAGTGCAATGGCATAAGTACCGTGCATTTGCAAGGTCAGTGGGGCAAGTCTGGGCTGCGCAGAATCAGTGCTCACCGTGCACCTGGCCAGCACTGAGCCCTTACACAGGAGCAGGCCCAGCACCTGCTTTACCAGAGCTGGTTTTGTGGGTACATCACTGCAGTTGCCTGTCTCTTATTTCCTTTAGTTATAGGAAATACCCAAAGTAGGAAAAAACACTTTATTCACCATTTGCATTGCTCTGCAGCTGCACACAGGGGAAGCTCTCCTGCTCATGGGTGCTGTGCCAAGAAGCCCCCTGGAGCAACCTGCTGTTTGTCCCCTGCTTCAGCAGAATTTGCTGTGAAAACAAGATAAAAAGGCTGTGAAATCCCTCCAACAAACACAGCAGCTCCTGCTGCCGGCCACTGACAGCACCATCCTCCCCCCTCAGGCACCCATCCTGGAAGAAGCCTGTCAATAAAAAACCCTGGGGGTCCTCTCTTTTTCTCATTTCCCCAGTATTTTTGTTCTCCCCAGTTTTTCTAAGGCTTGTCCCAGCTGGAATCAACATCCTTGCCAGCAGCCAGGGCACTGCCATGACCCAGGAGCTCCAGGTCTGTTGTTCCCCTTTCATCCCTGATTAAAAATAAATAAATAAAACAAAATCAGTCCTTTTCCATGTCTGGATTCAGCCAAGGCAACGCCTCTGTTGAAGGAATGCAAGGTAACAAAAGCAAATAAAGTGTAAAATAAAACAGGAACCCAGGGTTTCTGCAGCTTCTCAGCACACCAGGGCATTGGGAGGGGGTTCCTCTCCCAAGTGGCAGAGGGTCCTGTGATTCTTTCATCCATGCCCTTTGTTTAAAGCCAAGTTAAATTTCCAGATTTCTCTTTGTGAACAGAAGTTGTACAGCCCAAGAGGGCTGTTCCTGCAGAGGCTTCAAAGGGACCAGAGCCAGGGACATGGAGCCCCAAATGGAGAGGAGTCTCCAGCAAAACTCCCTTCCAGGGTCTCCAGCTCCAGCCTATGGACTCCACAGCCAGCAGGAAGTTCGGCCTCTGAGAGACTTATACTGGAAACAGAGAATTCAAATGAACATGAAAATGAAGCGAGTGGGGCTTTTCCCCACCTTGTGGTGCCTATTATTCATGAGCCCCAGGACAGCCAGGGTGGGCTGGTAACACCAGCACCAGGAGCTCCATTTCCAATTATAAGCTAATTGTCCTTTTACGCATTAACTCTCCTAGGACTTGCTCATTTTCCTTGGTATTTTTATGCCCCTCAATCTTGGTTAAGTGCTCTGCAACACAGGACGCTGCGTGCTGTCTGTATTTACAGCATCAGAGCAGCAGTTAGTGCTTCCCAGAATCAATCCTTTAGTTTAGGGGCAGCTTCCAAACATCTGTGCTGGTCTCACACATCAATTTCTTCTCCAGCAGACCCGGCCTGCTCAGGGCTCCCAGCTCCTATCAGCTCCAGGAAGGAAATGCAATTCTGGGCTTGGTTTTGTAAAGTCACCCAGGGCAGGAATGGCACAGCCTGCTAAAGCCCAGACAGGGGATGGTTTTATGATGATTTCTCTTAAAATAACCAGATAGGAGCTGCTGAAGCCAGGCTTTCAGCCCAGTGGTCCCAGCCCTCTTCCCAAAGTAAACATTACAGCACTAAGTAACAGAAATGAAAATTATGCCATGGATTTGCCACAGCCTAAGCTTGTAGAAATTAAAAATGAGCTGGGCTTCCAAAACTTCCTCATTTCCCAGGATCACAGGCTTTATTAAGAAGTTTCTCAGCAAGGATTTTTTTACTCTACATCCAACATAAGCCACAACCTGAAGTGACATTCATATAGCCCTGTTCTGTTTTCCCACTCTCAGAAGGACTGGGGACAGCAACCCCGGTAAGAAGCACAGGCTTGAACAGGCACCCCCAGCAGGGGCAGAACTTGCCATGGCTGCTTTCAAAGAACGGCATAGCACAGCACAGCCGCAAACACAGCTCACGTAGAGACCTGTTTTGTGCTGACCGCAGAATCATTTTGGTTGGAAGGGACCTTAAAGCCCATCCAGTTCCAACACCTGCCACAGGCAGGGACACCTTCCACTAGAGCAGCTTGCTCCAAGCCCCTGTGTCCAACCTGGCCTTGAACACTGC